>PVIU01003991.1:0-65521 GCA_004026605.1 Ondatra zibethicus
TCCAAAGGCCCTGTCCCCAAGCCAATACTTATACTCCTTGACTCTGCTCTGTCTGCAGAACATTGCCTGGCATTACTTTATCCTACAAAGAAAATGGTGCTTAGGTGCTTCCAGGCAGGATATCTGAGACCAAGCTTACCAAGCCAGACATCAAGGGACAGATACAGCCTTCTTAGAGCACTCTGGGATCAATGAACTATGGTGTGAGTGGATGATATTGGAAGAGAGGAGAGAAAGCCAAAGCATCATTTGATCAGCTTGATCTGTAGGGTGAAATCTGAAAACACACCCAAAGAAGCTAAAATTACCCAACCAGAAAAAGAGCAGGATCCCTAGACCTATGACTACTATCGAAAATGCCAGGCTAAGATGCAGGACCCCACTCTCAGATCATCTACCTCATTGAGATACCGTGGATGGAGGGAGGTAACCATTTGCATGGTCCACAACTTTGGGAGCCGGGCCATGATTCAGGGCAGATGAAGAGCACAGATACAGCGCTCAGCACGGAGCAAGGAGAGCTTGCTTGACTGAAGCTATCCACTGTCCAGATGTGTAACTGGGTCACTGGGGAGCCCATTCCCAGCCCACAGATGCTGTTTCAGGCCTCTGGCTGACACTTAGACCCAAGTAGAACTGGAGCATCTAAAGCTGCTATAATACACAGATGGGAGAAGCAACCAATTCTGGAGTCTGAGATTTCTCTGCCTTTTCCCTAATGGCTGCAGTAAAGAGGCTGAGAAGTGCCACTGGGGGAAGAGGCAGGTTTGATACACAGGATCTGGTCCCCTCCACCTAGATATCCAGTGCAGCTGTACTTTTTTCTTTTTCATATCAAAATATTGTGGTCCTTATATTTTTACGTTTATTTTTTAATTTTGTTTTTGCATTCCAGCCACAGTTCTCTCTCCCACACCTCAGTCCATTCCCCTGCCTCCTCCTCAGCTCACCCACTATCAACTCCTCCCAACAGATAAGGGTTCCCATGGGGAGTCAACAAAGTCTGGCACATGGATAGCCCTGGGAAGAGGAATCAGATGAGATCTCGTGTGTAAACTGGGGGTGAGGAAGGGCAGAAGGGGAGGGGATGGGAGATGAGAACATGAAAGAACAGGATGGTTGAGGGGGGAGAGGGTTGGAGTGGAAGAGTAATGAAAAAGAGATCTTAATCGAGCAAGCCACTATTTAGTACTGATATTTAAGGTGGTCCTTAAAACTTAAGGTTCCCTGGCTTAAAAATTAAATAATATTTGAAAAATGCCGATGTGTCCCAGCCCTTATCCTTACCAAACAAATGGAGAGGGCTTTTGCTTCTTTATTTGTTTTCCAATTTCTGATGGAATATTTGCAAAATTAGACGTCTCTCTGAACTCAGAAACAGTCAATTTCATTCTTGGATAGGCATGACTTTTTATTTATTTTTTTTGTTTGCTTGATACATGTTCTTGTTACATGGCCCAGGTTAGCATCCAATTTGCAATCCCCTTGCCTCATCCTCACAAGCATTGGGATTTCAGGCATGTGCTACTTCACCCAGCTGCTGTGACTCTTGCAAGCAATCTTCCTTATATCACAGACCTTTCTGCAGCAGTCAGCCTCTAGCCCTGTCTATGTGCTTCAAAGACTTCCATCATCTGTGTTAATATTAACTAGCATTCACTGAAAAATATTTACATTTAGTAAGTGGTTCCTTGGAATGCGCCATATAGATTGTATGGCACAAAGATTACCAGGTTCCTATTTTGGAAAGTTAGTGATGCCGCATGGATAAACACAAAAGATCACCTTGCTCAGGAGAGCATCATCGGGTCTAAATTCCACACATGCACACCCTACACAGACCAAAAGAAGAAAGCACATGGAGCTTCTCTAGTCCTGCCTTTGGAATCCAGTGTTCACCAGACCATCCATCCTCTTTCCCACGTGCCTATCTATGAACAAACACACACGGCACACTCAGGAATATGCACTGGCAAAACAAATGATTGCAGAATCGGAAAATTCCTACAGTGCCTCCAAATTTTCTCTGGAAGAATGCTCTGACCCTTGAGATCTTAAACCATAAGATCTGTTTAATCTACAGCCAATGAATAAGTTTTGAAATATGGAACACAGTGTGTACAGAAAATGTGAGTGTTCATTTCTCAATTGCTGCCTCTCTTATTCCTGCCTTCCAAGCTTCTTGCCTCACCTCTGAATAGGGCACACTCCTATCCTTATGTTGGTCTTGAAGTCTACTTCCCTTCCTGATTAAACATTCTCTTGCACTTTCATTTGCTGTAGTAAGAGGAACGGAGTGTGTCCCACGAGGTGAGTGGGCTGCTTGTCGTCCCAGCCACCCTTGGCTGTGTCCCGCCACCCCAGGAGCGAGGGCCTGCTTTTGGTCCCGGCTTGCTTACACCTGAAATAACCACATGGAAATTGTATTAATTAAATTATTGCTTGACCCATTAGTTCTAACCTCTTCTTGGCTAACTCTTACATATTCATTTAACCCATTTCCAATAATCTGTATGTCACCACGAGGTCGTGGCTTACCGGGAAAGATTCCTAATCAGCGTCCGTCTCAGGTAGGAGAAACATGGCGGCTGCTCTCTCTGCCTCTGTGTCTTCTTCCCAGCATTCTGCTCTCTTTTCCCTGCCTATCTAATTCCTGCCCTATCAAAAGGCCAAGGCAGTCTCTTTATTAACCAATGAAAGCAACCCAAATACAGAAGGACCTCATACACCAATTTGCTGCTTCTTTTATACCCATTCTCTCTCTCTCTCTCTCTGTCTCTCTCTCTTTCTCTCTCTCTCTCTCTTTCTCCTGTGTGTTTCTGTTTCCAGTGTACAGTAAGTACTCAGATGTGTCTCAATGGACTCTCAACTATTTTCCTCTATACTGTCATAATGCTATGTAAATTCAGAACATCTGTCCCTTCTATTAGTGAGGGATAGCTATGGAATTCTCAGCACCAAGCTCCATGTATATGCTCAATTAATACATATTAAATGAATGAATAAAAGTAATGTAGAGTTGTTTAATATTTGGAGGTGAGTAATTCTAGAATATAAAGGCAGTAACTATTTAAACATTCTCATCTGGGTCTGTGATTCACTCTCGTCTCCAGAGGGCTACAGCAGGTTCATGGCATTCTTTGTTCACTTCCAAAGGTGTTTTTTTTTCCAAAGGTGTTTTGTATCTACACACTTGGCTGTGCCATGCCAGCATCACTGTGATGGATAAAGAACTTTCAGAAAGGGTGAGTTTGAAACACTGGCTTAGTTTACAAATCAGGAGGCTTATACTGGGTACAGCATCACTGGACTGAAATCAGATACTTTTTGGAATAATTAGAAATTTCTTCAGCAATCTACTCACAGGCAAGATAGCATTCAGTCAAACACCTGTCTCCCTCCATGGCAGTTAGAGAATGTGTATTCGGATGAAGTTTTCAGTGTAGGAACACGGGGTGGGGCAACAATCCAACCCCTTAAGTGAAATTCTTTAATATCCCCGTTGATCTTGCATTCATCCTCCAATCCTTGTTTACCCCCCATACTGATCTTACCAGTCCTCCAGGCCCTCCATTCAGGATCTAGCAGTTCTTTGATCCAGCTAACTGCCCACCTTCCTCCTCACCCATTGACATTTTTCAGCATCTGATTAAAAAAAAAACAAAAAAGCAAAAAACTAAGATCCACACTAGTTAGTTCCTCTGAGAACTATAGGAATGGATGCTCTGAGCACTTGCAACCTGTCCCTAAGACTTTGGATCAAACGAGAAATAAAATGGACAGTCAAGAAGAGTGAAAAAAATACCTGCCCTTCCTATTTGCTGCCTACCAGGATTTCCCACGGCTTAGTGAGGGCTCTTTACCACATCGCTGACACCTGGGCACGAGGAACTCACACGCATACCTCTTAGGGTTAGGTCTACCTGGTATATACCAAGTAAGTCATTCAAAATGCCGACCTTAAATGTTTCCTGTTGATTAATTCAAAGCTTGCATTTTCAGGTTGACTAGAATCAAGTCTTTGGTTATCAGTCCAGTGTAGCTTCTTGCAGTTTTCTGATTCATCCAACACCAGGGACCCTTCTTGTCCTGCACCATCTTGTACAGACACAGTCTGTCCTCTTCGACCTCCTCAGCATCCATCTCTGAGGTACCATCCTAGTTCTGTTTCCCTAATCTCTTACTCAAACTGTGCAGCACTACCTTGCCTCCCAATAGGTCACAACAATATTGTTTCCAAATCCTATTCATACCATGTGACCCACTTTGCACTAAAGGACTTTTGGCGTCTTTCTTTCCTTCTCTTGCTCTTAGTGAGGGTCACAAGGCTGGGTTGTCTATAAGCACCTTCCATCTCTTTCCATCTTTACTCTTCTCACCAAGCTCAGTACATCTTCAGCTCCTGGTCACCTTCATTCTCATGAATATCACACACTTCCTCCAGGCATGTGAAGGGACCAGGAGGGACTCTGAGCACAGAAGATGGTCTCCATTTTCCAGGAATTACCTCAGAATTCTCCCACAGAAAACCCTCTGCATCTCTTTTTCTCTCTGTTGTCTCTGTTTTCTCTCTGTTGGTACATACGTGACCAACACAAGACAGGCTGGGATGGGAGAAAGTCAGCAGATGGAATGACTCCTCAGTTACTGAGATGCAACAGTTAGGTCAGGCCCAACCATAGGGCTGCTCTCAAGCATATTCCAGATACTCTCCTCCGCCCAAGTGGGGCTGATCATCTGTCTCTGGCAGCATTAATCTGTTCTTCACTAACACCTTTATTGGCTGTCCTCAATTTCCTGCCACAGCTCTCTGCATTCTCTCTGATCTTCCTGAAATTACTGCCCAAATGCAGATGCTCTCGAGGCCTTTTCTGAAGGTCCATCTGGGAGAAGATAAAGATGCCCTCACTGAAACAATGCTTGCCCTTTTTTTCTAGATCACTGAATTTATCTGTGATGATAGGGCTGTTGGAACAGATCTCTGATAACTGTCACCTTGATAGCTCCATAAAGACAAGATTCTGGCTACCCATTCACTTCCTGGTGCAAAGCGCAACAGTAGGCACGAGGCAGGGACTCAAAGAAGTAAACAGGTCTTGAACATGTTTTTAAAAATGCATCAAGCTTGATCCCTGGAACTAGATATTATACATATAAAATATATATTATATATGTATTATATATATATATATTATCAAGCCCTTGCCCTTATGAGGCCCACAGTCTGAGAGAAGAATGAAACAGTTGCAGTGGACTCTCACTGAAAATGTTATTTATCACCATCAGATACTATTAAATAGACTGATGAGTGAAGGCTTCCATGGGAAGAGATCCCATAGCTTCTTCTCAAAGGTGCATCCTCTGTGGATGAAGTCTTCTATATCCAAATCCCACGGTGTCTTTGAGAAGAGGCAGAAGAAAAAAATTTCTTCATGAGCATTATATGCAGAAAAGTTACTAACAAGCTCTTACACAGAGCCCCAGAACTAGGCTAATCATGTTGTGGTAAATATTAATAATGGAAATTAAGTAGCCGAGGCATCAATGGCAGTGAGCACACCAGAGCGTGAGAACTCGGTGGAGCTTGCTCTAGAAGTTGATCTAAAAATACTGCTGTAGGGGTGCTATTGCTTTCTGGAAGTAATGATTAGGACAGCAGGGGGGCATTTGGCCTGGGAGTTTCCTGTCTGCCAAGGCTTTGACAGGCCCCAGGAGGCCCTGGGAGTCTTGTTCACGAGCAGATGGCTCAGCAGGCAGAGCTTTTGAGTTCTGAACTCTGCTTCTGTGTTTCCAGACCTAGACCTGCAGTTATCAGTGAACTCCGTTTTCATGCGTAAATGAGCTTGACTCTGGGAGGAATTTGCCAAATTGCCTATTGTCTGTTATCACTGGGTAAGATCCAGGTTTCTTTGTTCTTAGTGGAGATGTATATTATAACCAACAAGCTCAGAACCCCAATGGGTTAGTGTTTCTTTATTGCAGGGGTATAAAGTAGAAATGGGTATTTGATAATAGCCTTCAAAGCACCAAAGTCAGAGACTCAAATCACCGGAAGCTGGTGGCGCTACTACCCTTAGGTCTCAGGCCGCTCTGGTGGTCTCCAACCTGCCAGGAAACTAGCAGCCTCTTAGTTGTACATGAGCTTGCACTGGCTGAATGAGCATAGTTCACTGTTTCTGCTCCTAGATCATTATTAGTCTTAACTTAGAACCAGGTTCTACTTCTATGCTGGAAGCATGAGAAACATGGGCTGCTAGCATTCCCAGACAGAAAAAGAGTTTTTTTTTTTTGAAGATCCATAGTTTTTCCCACATTTTTCTAAGGAATGTTTTGAAAGGATGGGACCATGAGAAGGTATCTACAGAAGGCATTTCCTGTCTGGTTCATACAATGGAATATGTCCTTATCTGGCTTGATAAAATAATCTTTTTACTGTTCAACTGACAGTAAACAGTTGGGTTTGTCTGGACCTACTGACCTGGAACATGATTGACAAGTATGTTGATATTAAGACTGGAGTAGATGGATCCACATCCCTTCGCATTTGGGACGATATGAGATCCAAAAAGCAACAGTGTTAAAGGAATGGATTTCTGCCTGGGTGTATGAATAATTTCAGTTTCCAGAAAAACTCTTGTCTTATTTGAGTTCTCTCTCTCTCTCTCTCTCTCTCTCTTTCTCTCTCTCTCTGTGTGTGTGTGTGTGTGTGTGTGTTTTGTTAATCCCACATATCTAAGAAAACCACCAACCCAAATCATCATGGCCAAATTAATTAAAGCAAGTTTTTTATATTCATATAGGTGGGCTGTCTCTCCCTAAAGGTGAGGCTCAAGAGATCAGCTTTGGATGTGGGTAAGATATGGGCTTTTATAGTTCAGAAGTAGGGGGTTTCCAAATGGGGGATTTGGCAAACAAACAGGTGGGGTTGCAGAAACAGAACATAAATATAACAAGTGATCACAATAACCCCTTGAAACAGACATGATTGCACAGTACTCATAGCAAGGTAGTCATTCCAATGTAGTCATAACAACTTTTTAAAACAAAGGCATGGTTGTCACTTCCTGAAAGAGATAGTACAGAACCATTTTAGCTAATATAGCTGGGGCATAGCCCACCCAGTCCTTGAGAAACAGAAATTTAATCATAAACAGGAATGATTCTACTTTGACTTTACTAGGCTTTGATGGCTTTCAAGGCCCAGATAGAAGCAGGATGGTTCAGTAATGTGTGTGTGTGTGTAAGGTTTGATCATCACAGAAGAGAACTCCTTCCTAACACTTGTCTTAGAATGGCTATTTGAGTAATAGATGCTGAATCCATATTTGCTATATTGAGAACAGACTTGAAGCTCTAAGTTCAGCAACCGCATTTGGTTGTTTGCTTTTGTTTTGTTTTGGTGAGTAGAATTAAGGCTGGGTGGTATTAAGCACTTTCCACAAGGTCATATAGCTCCCATGTAGAAAAAAGAAAACTGAGATCCAAGGAAACCCAGTGTAGAAGCTTTGTTTCCAAGTAAACTGTCCCAAGCCCCTTGACAGCACTTGACACTACAAAATACGTGCTGACTTCTAAAATGTGTGTAAACTATTTGAAAATATTTCACTTTCCTGCCTGAAAATCTGGAATGATATAAGAAAAATAAAAGCCTGTAGTACCTCTGTCCAACTACAATTATAATTTTAGAACAATATAAACTAATATTTATGAGTTAAAGTGTAATACCACATATTTCTATAGTGGTATTCCAATTAGAATTTGGAAAAGTACAGTGATTAATTATTATTTTTAAGTCACCCATCCACATACTTCTTCTTCATAAGTTTCTCTTGATGTATTACTAATTGTCCAATCTGTCTCTCTGTCTCTTAATCCTATTCAAAATGTTCCTTAGTCTTGGACTTGACGAAACGAATCCAAGTTAGGGTGTGTCAACCTTTGCTTTCACTGGTGATTGTGTTTGCTAAGTCAAAATAGCAATTTTGGCAACTCTGAACCCAGAGTTGTTGTTGCTCATATTAGCCCCAATTCAAGAAAAGGGATATGGTCAGGACTGACGTCCCAAGGATATGGCAGTCTATAAAGGAACAGAGTCACATAGAGAACAGTGTATCCAAGTACTGTGACTCTCCTTTCTCTCTTACCATGGAATTGCAGAGATCACAGAAGAATACTTCAGACAGCGTTAAATTTGTATACTAAATAATTCCCCTAATAGTAACTGGTGTATTCTCCATGTGAAATACTGTGCAACTAGGAACACAGATAAAATTTTATCTTGCTGACTACTTTCCAGAACAAAGAAATGGGCAATGGGAATAAAATCTAGGGGTACTGATCTATTTCTTTAATCTCAGCCTAAGAGAGAGAATGGAATACCAGTAACTCTCACACTGCTGAAGAGTAACCAATCCTGTAAGGCGTGTAATGACTTACTGAAGGTGAAGCATAAAACCATAGCTGGGTTTGAATGTGATCTATTCAAACTTCAAGTGCTGAAAAATCAATGACTAATGCAAAAGCAGTAATAACGGTAGGGTCTGTAAAAGATGATTAGGTCAGGAGGGCTCTTCTCCTGTGAACAGTATTAATGTCTTTATTAAAAGAAGTCCAAATAGTGTTTGACTCTCTTGCTCCACCCCTTCCACCACACAAAGACACAATTTTCTTCCTCTTTGGAGCCTTTACCAGCAATGAAGTGTCAGCTCATCGGACAAGCAACATCACACCAGCACACTGAATTCGGGTTTCTCAGACTCTGCAATTTAAATTATTTAAAAATAACCTGTTGCCTGGTCTTAGTGTTATTTGTGCTGAGTTCAGCTGATGTCCCTGGGAGATCTGCTCTTTTTCTGTGGGGAGATGGCAGGGGTGGGAAGTGGATCTAAGGGACAGGAGAGGTTGGGGGACTGGGAGGTGTGGAGGGAAAGGAAGCTATAGTTGTAATGTATTGTAAAGAGAAGAAAAAATAAAAATTAAAAATATTAAATCTATGAAAAACAACTACATTCAAAAGCACTAACAGTTGCTCAGAGAAATGAAGGAACTGATTAAGTAATTGAGGAGATTTGAATTAGATGATCTGATAGTTTAAAACACCACTGTTTTCTAGTTGTTTGTCAGTGCAATTCAACTAAAAGCAAAAAAAAAAAAAAATACCTTGTTTCAGATATTTTGTTATAACTGCATGAAACAGTAGCAAAGAACAATTGTCAGTCCAAGACTCAAGCACATGTTGGTGATTTGTAATATAAACCAGGATACTGCAAAAGTAACAAATAAATCACACACATGCACACATACACACAGACACTCAAGATCCACTGTACTCAATATGACTTCCCTACTAGAAGGCTGTCATCACTTGTTTGAAAATCATGATGACAGTCATCTAATAAGGCTGTGCTTCCATTTATAAAATTGAAATAATCTTAGGTTTGCTCTGCCTCTGACCTGGTACATTAGAATACCTAGCAGTGTGTTCTGTGCTTCACAGGGGCTCAGCATGTATCATGTGTCCCATAATTTTTTATGCATGACACAGTTATACCTGATCAAATTATCTAATTTTGAAATGAAGATGAGAGAGAGAGACAGAGACAGAGATGAGGGACAGGTTGAGGAGGAAGAGAAGAAGAAAGAAAGAAAAAGAGAGAGAGAGACAGAAGGAATGAAGGAGGGATGAAAGAAAATAATGTATGCAAAGAAAGAAATTATTTTTATTTAGTCTTTACAACATTTCTAATTAAGTTATTGGGGTTAAATTCCAAGTTATAAGTAAAATAAAATGCCAGTTGTAAATCTTGGCATAAATCTTCCATAACCTCAGTAGTTGTTTTCAAAGGTACCTTTGTCCATTGCCTCACTCCTAATGAGTTAAGTCTCGGAGTAAGGTTTTTTTTTTTAAACCAGAAATTGATTTGAATTGGATATGAAGCAGGCAGCACAGGACACAAGGTAAGCATTAAAATGAGCTTTTCTTCTTGGCCACATCATATGTATATAAATTACCTTCAGCACAGAGAGGTTCATTATTAATCATTTGTGCCAATAAATGTCTCATTAAATCTAACTTCCAGTTATGGAATACACAATTGTCATTATACAAATATTATTTAATTACATAATGGCTCAACTATTAAGAAATCTGTATTTAACTGATATTCACATCGTATTTATAAAATGCTTTATCCTAGGGACTATTTGAGAATTCTGCAATCTTTGGATTAAAGACAGGAGTATTTTTACTGATTGTATTTGGATAAGTCATGTTGTCTTTATAATAATGTATGTTGATATTAAAAAATGATTAAACATTTTCAAGGAAGAGCTGCTTTATATTCGCCTACCTTTCATCTCCGTACTATGAATTATATATCATTCTTTCAGGTCTACATCCTCAATGCTTTTCGCTCTTTGTAGGCAATTATACAGTGACCCATCCATATAGCTCATGAGATTTCTCAATTTTTCATGAATGTTCGTAAATATGGAGGAAATGAGTGCAAAATTTATAAGAAGTTGGACTGTATTCCTTTCCTGGTTGGGCAGGAGGCTGTAGTCATTTTGGTGAGCTGATTGAAGAGGATACTGTTATAGGCTAGCTTAGAAAGGGAAGACTATCTCAATCAAGAAAGTTACTTTGGCCTAGGACATCATAAGAATCTGTATGAGAAGATCTGGGTACCTAACTGGAAGGCTCTTTGGATTTATTTTCTAAGATATGACAGGAAACTCGAGATCCCATTACGATGAATGCTGACTATCAGCTACAGGAAAGAGGGAAAAGAAAACTACTATTCTCATCTTTCCAAGTCTGGGGAACTATGAAAGTTGTCTCTGTCCAGGGAGTCATGGCTGATGTGGGATTCCCCTCTGTATGCTGTGGATATGTTTTACTACCATTGGCTAATAAAGAAGCTGCTTTGACCTTTAGAAGAGCAGAATATAGGTAGGAAAAATTAAATTGAATGCAAGGAGTGATGTGGGATTCCCCTC
The DNA here is from genome assembly GCA_004026605.1 of Ondatra zibethicus. Taxonomy (NCBI): domain Eukaryota; kingdom Metazoa; phylum Chordata; class Mammalia; order Rodentia; family Cricetidae; genus Ondatra; species Ondatra zibethicus. The sequence goes on from PVIU01003991.1 coordinate 10,999, forward strand.
TGTATGCTGTGAATACCATTAATGAATAAAGAAACTGGTGCAGCCTGATAGGGTAGAACAGAGCTAGGTGGGGAAAACTAAACTGAATGCTGGGAGAAAGGAGGCAGAGTCAGGAGAATCTATGTAGCTCTGCTGGAGACAGATGCCAGAACTTTAGCCGGTAAGCCACAGTCATGTGGTGACTCACAGATTAATGGAGATGGGTTAAATTAAGATATAAGTGTTAACCAATAAGAAGCTAGAGCTAATGGCCCAAGCCATGTAGTAAATAATGTAGTGTCTGTGTGATTATTTTGGGTCTGAGCTTCTGGGCAGCCAGGAAACAAACAAATGGCCCTTATTACAACAAAGGAGAAAGAAAGCAGAGCTAGGGTGATGCCATGTAGTCACTCAAAAAGCAAGATGTGAGTTAACAAAACAGAAGCCTCGTGGTGAAATATAAAATAATAGCAATGGGTTGTAAGAGCTAGCTAGAAATATACCTGAGCCGTTGTGTGTCCAGAAAACGAAAGTGCAGTCTCCATTTACACATGGTAGACCCAATATAGTCTCAGCCCAATCAATATTAATATCCATTAATATTTGGAAACCATTGTCATGAAAGGGGAATGGTGTTCTTCAGATTTGACTAAAATTTATATGACCTGAAGCCCACCCTATGCAGGCAACAGAACATAAAGTCGGTTAGGTCAGGCTTATGTCTGTCTTCATTCAAAGACATTTACTGGGTACTGGCTTTGATGCAAACAAACCAACAACAACAACATAAAGCTGTGAAGTGTTGAAAGCCCAAATCAGATCTCTAACAACCTGTATTGGAAGAATTATAACACACATGGAAATTAGACATTCTTACACAATTTTACTATGAATCAGTAAGGGCACTGTGGGTAGTACATGCCAAGTTCCAGCAAGAACAGTCGCCAAGATGGTGATTATAACGTCTGATCTTGGAGAAAGCTTCATAATTTCTGATGCTTTTTTTAGATGTTTGGATCCTTCTCAACAAGGGAATGTAAAAGTTCAAGAAACTTCAGTTTATATTAAAGACAATGGTCATTTTATTTCTTTGCAGCAAATATTTGGACTAGTCGGTTCTATGCCAATGGCTTATAAAGTACTTGTTCATGCAATCTTTCAACCTGGATTAGATACAAGTGTTTCCATATTTTTAAGATGACCTTGGCAATATTTGGGAAACTGAGATCCTGAAGAGGAACTCAAAATTGTACTCGAAAATCCACAGAATATTTTTTAAAGCAAGATCTTCCTTCCCGCCTAGGTTGTGCTGACCTGAAACTCATGATGCCCGTCTCTGTTTCTGTAATGCTAATCTTACAGGTGAATGCCATTAAGCTTGGCTAAATTCCTCAGGCCTGAGCTTTAAACTATAGCATGTGAAAGCACCATGTCAAAAGAGGGAAGGAGAAGCAAGAGGTGAGTTGAAGGAGTAGATGGTCAGAGGTCATCTCTCATACCAGAATTGAGCCCGACAGTAGAGAAGAAAGGTCTTCCTAGTATAGGGACCCAGTGAGACTGAAAATATGAGTGTAGAAACTCCTTCCATTCATCAGACAGAGATCTTTATTTTAAGACATGCTATAGCATGTCAGCCCAATTGTGCCAAGAAGTGGAAAGGAGAAACTAGGCCATCCTAGTCTTCTCCTCACATGCTGTAGGAGTTCCTACCACAAGTAGCCTTTAAGTTACCCACCCACGTGGGCGTGGCCTCTTATACTATATATGCCAATGTAAAGTGCACGTCTGGCCTTTTTTCCGGCTGCAGGACTCGATTGCTGTTCCCCGTTCCAATAGAGGATTGCGACCTGTGAGTCTACCCCTAAATAAATAACCCTTTATTATACTCAATTCTGAGCTAGTGTGGGATTTCTTTTATAACATCCTTCTTTACCCACATGCTGTTCTCAAGCTATTGAATGACTCACATAAGTCAACAGATGAGTTAGCTTATGTGGGATGTCATTCTGTATGCTCTGAATATTTATTGCTTTTATTGGCTAAAAAAGAAAGCTGCTTTGGCCTGTGGCAGGGCAGAGTATAGCTAGGCAGGAAAGCCAAACTGAATAAAGGAGAAAGAAACCAGAGTTGAGGAAAACACCAGCAACTGATGGAGGAATAAGATGCCAGAGCATTGCTGGTAAGCCATGGGCATGTGGTAATAAATGGGTTAATTTTTATGTAAGAGCTAGTCAGTAAGAAGCCTGAGCCATCAGCCAAGCAATTATACTTAATTAAGCCTCAGAGTGATTATTCAAGAATTGGCAAATGGGAGAGAAACCTCCAGCTACAAAGAGCACCCACTATGGAGTGTGGATCCACATAAGACCTAAAAAAGCTTAAAAGGGTTCTAAATACACAGAAACGGAACTTCACTGGGCTTCCTAGTCTCTCATGCCAGCCATGGTACAGAGACATATCTCTGGACAGCTGCCTGTGAGATGGAGCCAGCCAGCCCCCAATAACCATGAGCTAAGCAGCATGCCAGACTCCCACAGTATCTCATTGGCCATGGCACAAAGGGGCTTCTCCCAGCCACTGCCTGTGAGCTTGAAAACACAACCTTGGGCTTAAGAGCACAGGTGCATGCTACTTGGTAATGCTTCCCAGAGTTGAGGAAGTATGTGTGACTTACCAAGGTACCTCTGTCATGCTAAGAAGTCAAATGGGGTGGATCCAGCAGCTAAAGCCAAGGCTTGGGTCCTATCCATGCCCGCTTAGCATTTTAAAAACTCTCCTGGTCATAAAATGATTGCAGATATGCAGTAAAGACATATTCAGCAAAAAAGGCCTCTAATTTGGTTACACTGTGTTTGATAAATATGCATAGACTTGGAAGAGAGAGGATAAAATATGGAGAAAGTCACAGATTGAAATAATAATTTAAAGATAATAAACTGAGGTCCTTAAAAGGAAAATAGAATAATAAAAACTATAAAATGGTGTAGGAGGGTCCTTTTGTATTTGGGTTGCTTTTATTGGTTAATAAAGAAACTGCCTTGGCCTTTTGATAGGGCAGGACTTAGATAGACAGGGAAAAGAGAACAGAATACTGGGAAGGGGACAGAGTCAGAGAGAGCCGCCCGCCATGAAGCACCCAGATCAGACACGCTGAATCTTTCCTGGTAAGCCATGACTAGTGGCGACACACAGATTATTAGAAATGGGTTAAACAAATATGTGAGAGTTAGTCAATAAGAGGCTAGAGCTAATGGGCCAGGCAGTATTTCAATGAATACAGTTTCCGTGTAATTATTTTGGGCATAAGCTAGCCAGACACTAGGCAGTGGGAGCCGGGAAGCCACCGGGACCAAAAGCAGGACCACACCTCATACTACAATAAAAAGCCACATAAAGATGGAAAATACACAGAGAGTTTGAATTATATATACTACTGTGATTTCGTTGGATTTTTGAGTGTTATAAGCTAACTGCAGAGAGACATTTGTTTGTGGGGGCTTCTAAGCTAAACATAAAGGTATCTTGACTTCAAAATTTGGGTCTAAGGATATCTTACTTTGGAAAAGAGGTTCTACTTTTGTTTCCATGGAAGATGAAAAGCTGTGGATTCCATCCAGGTTAATACTGTTTGGTCAAGTAAGACTCTGTGAAAGGTCTCCATGGGAGTGTTGGCCCAGAGATCCAACATCCAGAACAACTTGAAGGCAACTGTTTGACTACTACAACTTCACAGACTACTACAATGCAGATATAACCATAATTCTAAATTTTCTCAGGATCCCCTTAAGATTACCAGCAGCCCAATCATCAGGAAGTAATATAGAAAACTATACCCAAATTCTCAAAATATTGCTTATAAATGTTTGTTTTCATTTAAAGGGAGTTGGTTATAAATAATTAGTGGTCATAGACAATCTCTTTCTAAAGAAAAAAGGGGAATATAATGCAGAAATGAATACCTTACATTTGTATGGATTTTTGTTTACAAAAAAATGATACAAACTTAAGGTCAATTTTGTTATACTACATGTATACTTCTACTCTTGTCTAAGACATTATGTTTATGAAGTTCATTTAAAAATGTAATGTATAGTTAAGAAATACAAATTAATAGTCATCTATAATAGTCAAACATATAGTCATGTTAGTCAGGTTTTCTAGATATGCAGAATATTTCAGAAGGATAGGTAATCTTCAAACACTTCAAAGTCCTAAAGAATATGGTCTTTTGAGAACTTAGGCTGTTCTCTACAATGAGACATGTCTGCTTCTGGCCACACCAGTTACTTCAAAAGGATGATGGGCATCGAAGGAGCTCCTTATGGGGATTGCTTTCATTGTGGCAAGGCTAGCCATGTGAGCAAGAAACTGTTCTTGTCTAGACTCCTTGAAAATATGCTGTATAAGCTGGACATGCAGGACCCATAGAAAAATGACTGTGGAACTTGCCAAGACAAGGTGAGACTGTCTTTCAGGGTTCATAATTCATGGAAGAGTCTGCCAGACATTCTACAGGACACAGAAAAAAACAATTGACAAATTTTGCCAAAATAGGTGGGGCAGTCCTTCAGATTTCCTGCTTCACTGAGAAATCTGCCAGGCACTGTAGGCCTATAGGCTGAAAATGGATTCCCCTATGTTACAGAAGAACTCTGGATGACTGCCCAGGAAGCCAGATATCTTTGGCATTTCTAGAGTTATGGAATTGTTTACAAAGCACTTCCTGTTTACTTAGGTAATATTATATCCTTCTGGGGTCTTTGATGGAGTTAAAGACTAGATAGTTATAATTATAATTTTTTTAGTTATGAAATTGGTAAATTATATACAAAACTTTAGACTCAAAAAGATAGAATAGATAACAGAGTATTTTTTTTAATTTTGCCAAATACAAATAAACTAAATATTTCAACTGTAATTGTTTGATACCTGTTTTGTTCTATGTAATTTTACAGTGTTAAAGTTAAAACCTTTCTTTTTAATTAGACAGAAAATGGGAAACGATATGGGATGTCCTTCTGTATATTGCAAATATGTGTTGCTTTTATTAACTGATAAATGAATCTGCTTTGGCCTCTGGCAGGGAAGAATATAGCTAGGCAAGAAAGCCAAACTGAATATAGGGAGAAAGAAGGTAGATTCGAGGGAGACACCAGCAACCACTGATGGAACAAGATGCCAGAACATTATTGATATGCCACGGGGCATGTGGTGATACACGGATTATTAGGTATGGGTTAATTTATATGTAAGAGCTAGCTGGTAAGGTCAAGCAATTATAACTAATATTAAGCCTCACAGTGGTTATTTGAGAACTGGCAGATGGGAGAGAAATCTCCAGTTACAGTTAGCACACTGTGGAGACCTCTACAAGGTCCTTCTAACCTTGAATGGGGATCTGAGCAAAAGAAACTTTCTAAGAGGCCTGCAACAGGAAGAGAATAGAGTTGAAAGAATCTAAGCTGAGAGTTAGGGATGATGTTTTTGAAAGTTACAAAGAGGGACTGAAGGGATGGCTCATGCTTAAGAACTCTTATTGCTCTTCCAGAGACTTCAAGTTTTGCTTTTAGCACCTGAAATTGGGAGCTCATGACTGCCTGTGACTCCAACTCCAGGGCATCTGGTACTGTCTTTCTATGGGCACCTGAATGCACATAAATACACATATAAACATATATACACCCACACATAAATACAAATAAATCTTGAAAAGATTTTGCAAGGGAATGGAGGTGAGAGTTGAGGATTTTTTTTTTTTTTTGATTTACAGAATCTTGAAAGAGGCAGTTACTGTACAGGATCTGAGAACCAGAGAGACTTTTGTGACACCGTTGCTTCTGCTCTGGCATACAGAACAGAAATGATAAGGGCTCCCAAAGAACAGAGTGCTAGACACGATCTCTGAGGACAATGTTATTGATCACATTTGGTTCCATAAACCCAACCCAACTTTTCTCCTGTATCAGCAGTTTAGTGGGTTTAACTAGATTGTGTTTCTGTCTCAACCTGCTTTCTGAAGCACTTACAATAAGGCTTTATAAATCTTTCTAATAATGAATTATGAACAACAACAACAAAAAAAGACTGCTCCTCCCAGGGAAAAGCTGCACCCGATTCATATATTCTGCTCAGTCTGGCCTTGTTTTCTTTCAAAGACGAGAGAACATCATAACCTTGAGCTATCTGGTAGAAATAAAAGATTGATGCAAACTTTGCTATGTAAAACTTGAAGTCTTTTTATCCAATCCAGAAGACAATTGAATGTTACAAAAATGTGACACAGTTGAAGAGAACTTATTTTATTCAAACTCGGAGAACCTTCACCCTGAGAGAAACCTCTTTATGTGAAAATAAATAAATTAGTATATGCCTTTTTGAGAAACAAATTTCTCTTTAAGTTTTGAATCCAGGAGTCTTTCTGCTTAAAAGTCCTACTGCCTCATTGTAAAAGTGCAAGGATGGATAAACTTTCCAAGGATAGAAGTGAACAAACATGTTTACGATGAAGGGGAACTCCTGAATCTCATTAATAAGGCATGAAAAGAGGATGAGAAGGCAACATCTATCACTATGCCTAACTCAATCCAGCCTAGCCTGGACCACCAGAACACAGCATGAGACTTGGGACTAGGCACACATTCATGGGAGAATGGCAGAGAGGAGGGCTTCCTTCACAAAAGTTCATGTGGTAAAATCCTATTATGACTCCACCCAAGACAAAAACCAATGAACTAGCAGGGGAAAAAGCATACAAACCAAAATGGATGAATCCACCCCACCCCCCAATAAGCCAAATCTTATATAATCTCAATGTCACACTAAGAGAAGTAGAATACCTAGATTGATAAATGTGCCCTATTCTGCATAGCTTTAACAAGCATCATTGATTTAGCATAATCTCATGTTTTTCAGTCTGGGAACTTCACTAAGATTTCAGGTGCACTGATTGGCAATCTAGTCACTCGGGCGGTACAGCACCACAAGACAAGTCTCTTTTCCAGATTATTTATTTTCTGTGTAATAGTGTTTTGCCTGCATGTGTGCACATGTTCTATGGCAGGATGTGAGTACCTGCTGCTCATGGAGGTTAGAGAAGGATGTCTGATACCTGGGGACTGGAGTTAGAGATGGTTGTGAGCTATTATGTGAGTGCTGGGAACCAAACCCAGGTCCTCCATAAGAGTAGCAAGTGCTCTTAATCGCTGAGTCATCTCTCCGGTCACAACACAGTATTTTTATTCTGAGTTTATAGATAAAGAAAAAGAGACAAAATAGACATGGTCAAAGTTACATGACTGATACAAACAGGAGATGGAGCTCAGAGCCAGCTTACCCATAATGGTTGCTGGAAGTCCAGGCTTTGGAAGATGACTCTGACTGGAAGCAGAGACCTTTCTTCTTGCTAAGAATGAGGAAGCCACTTAGTGTATCTACTTTTCTATCTCACTGAACAGAAATTGATTCCAAACAAATTATCCCAGTGCGAATATATTTTATGAGTCCTGCAAATGATTTTTCACATGGAGTCTGGGTAGACAACCATTGGTCAGAAACATGAGTCAGTGCTGAGAAGAAAATAAGGGAAGTGCTCCATCCCAGCTGAGCATGGAGAGGAACCTCAGAGTGTGTTATCTGAGGGAAATTGCATTTGGGGAGCACTGAGGGTTTTCCTTTGGTTTTAGGCTCTTGCTCAAAATCCTTTTTAAGGTACTCATTGAAGATGAATATACAAGAAAGTAGGGCTTCTGGGGAATAAAAGTTAGCCAATTCTTTTGTATGTTCCTTTGTAATCATTTTTCTATCCCTTCTTTTCTTCACTTCTGTCTTCCCTCCATTCCTTCCTTTCTACCTTCACTCCATTGATTCCCCTGGATCCCTTCAGTCTCCCATCCAGCACTCTCTCTACCTTATCTTTTCTCTTCCTCTCCCGTTCAGTCTGTCAGTTGGACAAAGTTAACTCTTTCTGTTATGACAATGTAGGGTCCCATATGCTTCTCTGTCGTGGTACACATATCACACCACATAGCTTCCTTGGCATCTGTCCCTTCTACCAGACATTCCCCATCCATGGATAAAGACATTATTGCCTTTCTTGCAGGATGCAACTTCTCCTGAGCAAACACAACCCATGCAAGGCTCTCTGTGTCCAATTAGTAATGAAGTGCCGGGTTGTCTCTATGGCAGATGTTTCCTGAGGACACAGGAACTGCTGCCAGAGTTGAAACATGCAGCACATTAGTGATCATATGAACCTCCTGAAAATAGGATTTTATGAAGATAAGGGGAAAATAGGCTATGTGAGGGACAGGTTGTCATATTATGTTGGGATCAGAGAGAAACAGTAGAATACCCCTCTCCTGTCTGTGCCTTTCCCGCTATTTCTAGCAGCAATTTTCAAAAAAAGATATCAGGGTCCACGAGAAATTTTATTAAGAATGCAGAGAGTGCTGCCTGTTAGTCATTTCTGACTCAGCAGGTCCAGAATTGGACTTTGGAATTTTCCTTTTCCTGAGAACTATGACCATAGAGCTGGAGAAGTCAGAAGACATGGCTCCTTCAATATGTAATCAGGTGTGCAACTGATACAAATGAGGACCCAGGGGAGTCTTGGCACTAAATGGGCGAAACTCACGCACTTTGAGATGGTTCTTTCGGGTCAGGTACCCATGGCCACTCAACAGGGGCTCATCATATACCCCCGCTCCCTCTTCCATACTGAGTGCACTCGTGGGGGAGCCTCCTCCTCTTTACTGCACAACTGTCTTCATGGGACTTTCTTTGGTTTGGTCAAGACTTTTTTTCCCCTCTGGTGTAGGAGGTCCTTCTGTTTATGTGTTGCTTTCTTGGTTGAATAAAGAAACTGCCTTGGCCTTTTGATAGGGAAGAACTTAGGTAGGTGTGGAAAGGAGAACTGAATGCTGGGAGAAAGAAGGCAGAGAGAGAGAGCTGCCATAGAGCCTCCAGGTCAGACATGCTGAATCTTTCCTGGTAAGCCACGACCTCGTGGTGTTACACAGATTGATAGAAATGGGTTAAATCAAGATGTGAGAGTTAGCCAATAAGAGGCTAGAGATAATGGGCCTGGCAGTAATTTAATTAATACAGTTTCTGTGTGGTTATTTTGTGGGTTAAGCTAGCTGGGCAGCCGGATGCAGCCCACTCCTCTTGTTACATTTCTCTGTATAATAATGGGATTCTGTGTTTGTTGTATTTTGTTTTTTAAAGGAATTTTGCAAGAAACATAATACCACCCTTGATTTCTGCTTTAAAAATAGATTTCCCTATTGTGGATAAATTTAAGAGGCCAAGAAAAGTGCAAGGCAACATCATCAGCTCTCTCTCCAGCAGCAGCAACACCTGGACTCCCTCACGGCATTGCTATTCCAGAAGCAGCAATGTGTCATTTAGAGGGATCAGGAACTGAGAGAACCTCATGCTTGTGGTTTTGGCAGCTGCCAATCACATACGGTTGCATTCCAATGGCGTGGGGTACATGCATCAATTCCATCTCTGATAAGCCTGTGACATTGAATATGTTCTGTCTACTCTCTGACCTTGGGTTCCTTACATTTCTGAAACTGAACTGTTTTTGGGAATGAAATGATAAGTCACTGAAGGACAATTTATAGGAAGACTCCTTCCCTCAAAGCACAACTACCATTGGAGCAGAGAAGATGTCCTGGAGGTTGGGGAGATAAAACAGGGGGTGCCAAGGCTAGGGGCAGTGAAGTAGGTTTATGGGCCAAACCAAAAAGCTGAGGAACAGGCACTAAATTGAGAAAGATGGCTGAGGCCAGTGGGAGACAAATCGAATGCTGCCCTGCTGGATTTAACAGAGACTGTTTTCTGTATCTGATGACGCATCGCCAGAGGCCAGGGACATCAGAGTTGTATTTTGGAAAACGTGAGGAAGATGGAAATAGCTTGGACACAGAGTCCGGAGAAGGGAATTTGGCAAAACTTCCAGAAACTCTGAGGAGCAGTGAGGATGGGAAGCAAGGACACGGAAGATATTTTGGAAGGGACAGGGCTATTACTGATCAGAAATGATTTGTAGTTGGCGTATACGAATGGAATCCTCTTCACCCAGCAGCTGCCTCCTCCTCAAGCCGTCCCTAGCCAAACTCAGGGCTCTTACTCATCAGCTTTGCTCGCACCCTAGCATCTCCTTGTCCCATAGACTATTTTGGTCCATTGTCTTCTTCTAGACCTGAGCCTAGGGCTCCCACTGCCTATCCCAGCCAAGAAGAAAGGACATCTATATGGAAGGATACCAAAGATTTTCTGTTTGTTTTTTTCTGCAAGATAAAGCAAGGTTATTTTTTGCCCCTTTGAGAACAAATCAGATTTATGTTTTTTTCTTTTCTCTTTCAGAGCCCCCAGTGTCTGGCAGGCTTCATGCAGAGGAGTGAAAATTAGAGCTCCCATTTTCAATGCCTTTGCAGTTTTTGCTCGGTGTCAGTTTTGTTTGTCTTCCTCTGGCTGACTGGCTGCTGTTGACTTCTTTCAGGGGTTGCTCTCAAGCCAAGGAAAGTAAAACCAAGCCCTCGTGTACGAGGACCGGTTGATTGGATCAGAGAGAAGGACAAGAAAGAAGGAAGGGAACTGATCCCCTCAGTCTGCATTCCATGCAGCCCTGCTCCCGGCCTCATATTAACTCTGCAATTCATACGAGTCCCTTGACCAGAGACGCTGGGACTTTATGGGAGTCTCTTACCACAGAACTCACATGGTCAGGACCTAAGATTCCTTTTCTCTGCTTGATTGATGGATTCGAAAGTTTCTCAGTGTGCTCTGAAGCAACAGACTTGGGGGTTATAAATTCAGACTGACTATCAGTACCCAGGCTGACTGTGTTACTTAATCTCAATAGACCTCAGTTTTCATGATCTATGCACTGGGGCATGGATAGAATCTCCAGGGAAAGTGAGTTCCATGGGATGCCTCTCACAAGGGCTTTGAGGACTATCTGGAGTCCCACTGTTGAGTGACCAGCGAGTGGCTGAATGCACCTATGAAAGCCATACTGCCGTTTATACCCAGTGGCTAGGTACTGGCTCGCTACTACAATTTTGTGATCTGCTTATGGTTATTTTTAAAAAGTTGTACATTTGTTTCAGTCCTTTTCTTAAAAGAACCTTTTGTTTCATTCTTTTCTTCTCTTTCACTATGTTTTTTCACTTACGGCAATTCATTTAACATGGAAGACTGTGTTAATAGCAACCGGGTGATTTCTTCTTGGATTGTACACATCCTTCTGTCCATTTTTAGGCAAAGGCACATGTGAGTACTACTTGAAACTCTCTTTCTCTCTCAGTGAAACACAGCATGACCATTTGTACGTGCTCGCACGCACACTTCTTCCTGGATAGCACTGTCTAAATTCTAATTAAACACTTCCTATGTTTTCACTGGTTGACTGTTTAACAATTTCCTAAATGTTTATAATAGTCCTAATCCCAGTTATCCCTCAACACTTTTGAGTGGAAACTTTGCTTTTTCCTATAGAGAAGGCCCTTCCGAAGTTCTTGGTCTATGAACATTGCTTAATGGTTAGCATAATAGTAATTTTTAAAAATGCCATTGAATGAGTACCTGTTACATTGAGAACTTTATTTGTGTTACTTCCAATCTTTACCTTGACCTCGATTTTCATGCTCATTCTCCTTAAGAAAACTAACACACTGAGGGTAAAGGGTTAATGTCATTCAGCCAAGATAGAGAAGATGAGATGATGATCAAAGACAAATAGCTTCATGTGAAGTATAATTTTTATCATATTATCAAGATGCATCAATTCTGGGGCAAGGGATACCCCTCTGTCCCTTTATGTCTGCAATTCCTGGCACATGTGCATTCACTACCTGCAAATATTTGTTGATACATGCAAGTTCTCACATACATGTGAGAGCAGATGGTTGTTTTCTTCATTATCATGGAACATGTGACTCCACACCCAGGTTTTCCCCTGCAATGGAACAGGATAGTGTTATATGGGCAGTGGATTCAGGAATCTCTTGTCCAAGTTCCAATGGGGAGGAAGATCTCCAAGAGCATAGTAGATGACAGCCTGCTGTATCTCTGACAATAAGATGCATACCAGCTCTGCCTGGCCTACCTTGTTTCGCAGCGACCAGTGACCTCCAGGATGTAATGTGTTTGAATATGAATGAGTTTCTTACTACTAACCTAAGTGAATAGCTGACATCTATTTACTGTTACTCTCAAACCAAGAGCCTTAGTTTCCCAGAACTCTGTGACAGAATGAACATAACAAAGCACCAGTTTACCTCACAGTTACCCCAGCTCACTTCTAATCTCATTAGCACCAAGCATACCATGTTGGAAGAAAACCATCAGCTGGATTCTCCAGGCTTACCTAAGATCATTCGCTGGAAAGCACTGATGCTGACCTCGGAAGCCCTTCTTTCTGGTCAGTTTAGGTACCCTAAGTGGGTTAAAGTCTACAAAATTATGGAAAAGGCATGTATGGGTGGGTATGTCTGTCAGCTGCCTCAGTATGCCTACGTGTTGGAGAGGGCAATACTGTGAACTCAAAAATTTATTCATATTCAATGAAATATGAAGGGCTAAACAAGTTTATTTAAACTCCTCATGAATTACTCTGAGGGGGGTTGTTAAAAAGATGATAATATTCCTTTGTCAAGTAATTTCAGAAAGTCCTTTGAAAACTAAAGTATTTTTTCATTGCAGAATTTCTCAGTGTCTTTGAAAGGCCAATATGCCCTGTGATATACAAAGATAAACATGGTACCCTATAATTAGCATAATCTTCTTACTCATGATGCATTTCCTCGGCAGCAAAAGAAAGAAAAAGAAAAAAAAATCCTAGGATATCAAAATTTACACTAATGTCTATACTTTGGGAAAAGAATATCCACAGAGACAGAAAAAAAAATAATTAGACTCTGGTCCTTTGTTTGCAAAGATTTTACACCGAATGGAACAATTCCAGATCAGCATAAGTGGCCCTTGTCTGCAAGTTCTCCACATGAATTAGAAATCCCCCCTGTGTAACCCAAGCTGGCGCCAAGCTCATGATCTTCTTACTTCTGCTTCTGATTCCTTAGTGCTAGGTTCACAGGCAGGTGCCACACTGCCCAGCTCCGATGTTCTCCCTCCTGATTGTTCTACAATGAAGCTGTGTTGTTCCCTGTGCTCGATGGAGGTCTCTTCTGAGCCTGTGGATAAGGAAAAGGGCACACTCCAGGCTTGAGCGAACACACAGAGACTAGGAAGGCTCCGTAAACATAGTAGCAGAGGAGACACTGCTTCTATTCCTATTCTTTATTTCCTGCTTCCAAAAGAACTATGTTCAACAAACTGCTTAAAAGGCAAGGGTATTCTACCTGTGTTACTGGCCCCTCAGTTGATGGCAAGGAAACAGAGGCTCACATTGGCCGGAGGCTTTACAAAGCTACAAACACGGGACATTCAGTGTACCACAGTCATAGTCAGTATTATACTACTCAAGCTCTCAAAATGCTGAAAAATCCTGCTTAATGTCACAGTGGGAACATTGCGGGTGGCTCCCCTCAAATGCCTATTCTAAAGAGCAAGAGATCGTAATTGGTGCCAGGAGTGGACTGATTTCAGCCATACAACTATCAGGCCCACCCAGAAGTCAACCCTGGCTAAATTTGGACCAAGTTTATTTTCCTTTTCCCTTTGAGTGTGATAGTGGGAGGAGAAGGCTGCACAGGAAGTACTGCAGACACACACGGGGCCCCAAGGGGGTGGGGGTGACAATCACGGAGAAGCCAAGCTTGACACATCATCCGTCTGCACTCACCCAGCCATAGGATGTTTATATTCCCACTGCTCCTTAAGGATTGAGAACTGACTCGGGAAAGACAAATGTAGCCATAAAAGTTGGAGGGGTGAGAGACAAAAGAATAGACCCTGTGCCAGGCTGTCCAAGAGAAGATGAACCATTTAAAGTAGGCTCAATATTGAACGTAAAGGACATGGGTCTAAATGTCCTCAACTTTTAATAAAGCTCCTCAGAGCCATGAACTTTAGTTCTCTTTTATTCATATCAGACGCTAATGATTCAGTTACTTGGGGATAAAGTAAAGATTACAGCCATCTTGAGACACAATAAGTATATGATTTTATATAAAATCACCATAGATAACATATGTTAGATGTTTAATATAATGTGAATTGTCACATGTATAAATGATATTGTATATGTTTATTGCATTCTAATTACATTTGCTTTGTGAAAAATTACGGAGGAGAGAATAATTGGGTGAGAGTCAGAAGGTTACTCCTTGCATGGACTGATACCCTTAGAAGCTATCTGAAATCACTGCATGAACCCTGATCCCTCACCTGAGTGACAGTCTTTGTAACTGTGTAAAATGAGGCATATATGTACATTCAAATAAAGAAGGTCTTTCCATGCTACTCATTGCTGAAGAAACGAACTGTGAATGTTCTATAAAGTATGAGTCTGTTTTCTGCATTGAAAAATATTTATACATAAATATAAATATATATGTGAGTATAAAATGAAATAACAAACAAAGAAAGCAAACTCTAACTATGTATGTAAATGTACATGTCCTTATTTGGATATGTTTGTGGCTTCCAGAGAAGAATATGTATTTGTCTGAATGGAATAGGGGATTTGGAAAAAAACAAAAAACCTAAGGAAAGATGATCCGCTATTTTGTTTTATAGTTTCTACCTTTCATAGTTGTCTTCTCTCTCTCTTTCTCCCTCTCTCTCTCTCTCTCTCTCTGTGTGTGTGTATGTGTGTGTGTGTCTGTCTGTGCATGTGTGTGTGTATGTTGCAGAAATAAAAGGAATTTGAGATAAAACCAGAATGAAAGTGAAGGCAGATGGGACCCTGACACTTGATCCCCTTCTCCAGAATTCTGGGACAGCTTGGCAGCAGGACTGTTTTTCCAGCTGGGAATAATTTTACTTTCTTTCCCCAAATCCCGGGCAGAGCTCATAGCCAGCCAGAGGGCAAAAGACCTGCTTTGTAGAAAGACAGCCACCCTCCCTTAGAAAAGGGATGCTGTGTTTACCATAGAGCATGAGGCGAGTGGGTTTACTGAGTGGTAAGGGAGTCTTGAGAAGGTGGAGAGAAGCTGACAGGGCCTAATAATGAAAGAGATGTGTTACGGTGTCAGAGCCTCATGGTTTAGAATAGAAACAGAAGTGCACTCAATTCACATGAAAGGTTGGTAAAAGTCCATCATAGGAGCGAGAATCATCTGGGTAAGTAGATACTGACGGAGGAAGGAGAAACATTCTACCTCAACTCAGGCCATGCCAGCTCCAACGATGCATCTCTATGTATAAACATAATATCCTTATTGTAACAAGATACCTGGATGGGGTGGGGTGGGGCACCTGAAAGAATGAAGGTTTTGTTTTGGCTAACAGTTTAGCTGTATAGTCCATCACGGTAAGGAGACACGGAGCAGGAATGTGAAGCACCTAGTCACACTGCATCTAAGTCAAAAGGCGAAGAGAACCGAACGCTTGTACTCTATTTGCTTTCTCATTTTTTATTCTGTCTCAGACTTCCGGTGTACGAGATATTGACACCTATTTCCAGTGTGGGTCTTCCCACCTCAGTTAAACTTTTCCAGAAACACTCAGACCACAGACAGAGCCAAGACAACAATATGGACACTAAGAGAGACTTACATAGATCTAATCTACATGGGAAATAGAAAGTATAAGACAAGATCTCCTAAGTAAATTGGGAGCATAGGAACTTTGGGGGAGGGCTGAAGAAGGGAGGGGAGAGGCAGGGAGGGGAGCAGAGAAAAATGTAGAGCTCAATAAATATCTTGGAAAAAAAATAAATAAATACAGTCAAGTGGACAAACCAGATTAACCATCACAAATCTACCCCTTGTCAACGTTACCTCTAAACATGTCACTTTTAAATCATAACTTCCTACTCCTGGATCCCCTAGAGGTTCATGTCTATCACTTAATTCAAAATTCACTGAGCCAACTTAAAATGCCCCCATAGTTTTGAAAAGTTTTAATGGTATTCAAATGTCCAAAGTGTCTTCTTAGGCTCAAGACAAAGTCTTTACTATAAGTCTCTATTTAAAAGAGGGAGTGGGGATAATGGGAAGTTTACATGAAGAGGGTGGGAGTATACAAAAAAGCAGAGCAGGTGGGGAGAAGAGTAATTAACACCAAGGATTTTGAAAAAGCCGTAGGAAAATCTAGATGTTTCATATTTTTTCATATAAATGAGCTTCATTGCAGTTGCCCTACACAGAGGGCAATATTCCTCCAAGTTTCCAAATAAAAAGTCCAGGAACTTTTCCTCAGGGGTTGTTAGCCAGAGATCTCCCAAAGACCCTAACAATCATACAGACTATTGACAATGAGTTTAGTTGTCCACCAGAACTTGATGGTAAGACACTGTGGCTGGAGACACCATACACCTGATAAGATGATACGGAGAAATCAAGTTGATACTGGCCAGAACACTATGTTCCTGCTGGATAGGTTTCGGTGTTCCAAAGGACACTACATAGGCTATCGGGGAGAAAATCCATCAGCCGTCTTACTCAGATGTGAACCTCATGAGATACACCAATGACCAGCATGACAAGATAGGCCCATAGGTACAATAGTGGCACAGATGTTAGAGGGGTAAATAGCTGAAATAACTGCTTTTATATTGCATTTGAGGCCTGTTCTACAAGAAGTGGATGCCTGGTCCTGTAAATTTGGACAAGAACCCATAGTTGAGGATCTCATAGATCCCATGGGTGATCATGTTGCTATTATTTTGCTAAACTGACATGATATGAAACTGCCCTCTAAATTCATATTTTTTACAGCCATAGATTAGTGCAACTTTCAGAGCTCATTAGTGAATTTTCTTTGTGCAGTAAACAGAATTTAACCCAGAAAATCACTTTTCAAAGCATAGAGAATGAATATCTACGCAGTGCTCAGCCATAAATGGGACAGTTATATTATACCCCCTTAGCTCCAAGACCCAGGAAACATGAAATGGGAGGCAGAAAGACCATAAGAGCCAGAGATTAGGAAGAAACAGGTCACAACACTGTTTCTGGACACAAGAAGACTGCTGCATTCATTAACTACAGAAGCTCTGGTTGCCTGTCCAAGATCAAGCCAATCAGCAGCCCAGCATGGAAGGGAGTGAAGCTCACAAGGCTCCACCTCTGGGTGGTTGCTAGAGAAGGAAAGTTAGCTTTCTTCATGGTGGTGGCCTCTGACAGGCCAGCCAAGTTCCAGGGAAGGGCCCCACATCCATTTGCATACGAACAATGAATGATGTGTTAAGTTTTTCTGTATATGCGCTGCTTTTATTGGTTAATGAATAAATAAGTGCTTTGGCCTGTAATAGGGCAGAATAGAGCTACACGGGGAAAACTAAACTGAATGGTGGGAGAAAGAAGGCAGAGTTAGAGAGGCCATGTAGCTGCCACAGGAGACAGACTTTGTTGATAGGCCACAATGTTGTGGTGATGCACAGATTAATGGAAATGGGTTAGTTTAGGATATAAGAGCTAGCTAGAAATACGCTTAAGCTATTGGCCAAACAGTATTGCTAATAATATGGTTTCTGTGTGATTATTTTAGGTCTAAGTGGCCGGCAACAAACGAGTGGTCTCTGGCAGCAGAAGAAAACAAAATGAATTCTGGGGGTCGGTTATAAAGACAACATGTGAAGTTGGCTGAGAATGGGTTTGGTAGGAGTTAAAGAAAGGACTGGGAGATGAATATGATCAAAATATATTGAACGTATCTTTAAAATTAGTAAATAACTCATAAATTATATTTAAAAGCTAAGATAACTTTATATATTTCTGGTATGCAATAGCACAGCATGAACATTTCCATTCCAAAAGGGAAGAGTGGCAAAAAAAATTATACCAAAACAAAACAAGACTAACACCCATCCAGGTAAACATGAAGTGCTACATAACAGTATTTGATATCTGGGATACATGAGGGAAACATCTTGGTTCTAATAACCTTGAGTATTATTATGAGCCCATGTGATCTCTTTCTTGAGTCAGTTCTAGTCTGTGCCTAAAGAGTTCCTTCTGAGATATCTCATATTCTTGGCATCTCCAACATCTTTGGGACTGTACCACAACTTAGATTTTACCAGCCAGTTTCAGAGCCTTTTTTCAGGAAATCTGACCTGACGACCATTGCCTGATCTCTTAGTGGCTTTCTGGAACCAAGACTCACTCACTCTTACATCTTGCATTCCAGAAAAAACATACGAATGACTGTGTCAAGTTCTGCTGCCAGCTTAAGATACAGTCTGGCCCTCCTTTGAACCTCAGTTTCAGCAGTATCATCACGTCTTCAAAGTTAATTCTAAGTGCGAGGGACAGGTCCTGAACTCTCTGCTAGGAGACTTACAACAAGACCAAGCTACACAACTGTCACACACATTCACTATGAGAGAAGAATGTCTGAATAATTCTCTCAGTTGTGACTTTCTGTGCCCAGAAGCCCCAGCAAACCAACCAGGGCTCTATTCTGTCAGCAGGAGTTCTCACCTTCACCTGGGTATGTTTAGTGTTTAAGTTGTTTCTAAGAGGAGATTTATTCTCATTCTCTATTTTATAATGCTTCGAAGAGGAGATTTGCTCTCTATTTTGTAATGGTGGACAACACTGACTCTTGAGCCAGACTTCACTACTATTCTGGTGTCCAATAGAGGACACTCGAGAGTCTCTAAAAGACAGTGAACTTTTAATCCCACACAGTGTTATAATATGGAGGTATCCAGTACAGAGTGAAACATTTTTTAAAAAATTAACTCCAGTGAAACACTTCCCTAGGTGGTCACTTTGGAGCAAGTAAGCCTATGGTGGCATCCTCAATTCAGCCTCTGTCCTTTAAGGAGTTGGCATTTCCATATGCCAAGGTTATCATTTGATGGAGTTTCCTCACACTCTCTACATAGGTTTCTTACAACCCTAGTGCAAAGCGTGAGCTTTCTTTTTAATGGCATGCTTTTAATCAGTTCTAGCGACTTCCTATGGGCCTACGTGGTCTTCAGCTTAAAGTTGCCTTCATTCCTTTCCTCCCCCCTCAAACCACACATTTCCCACATACTCTGGTCTTTCCCACTGTGGTTCTGACTAAGGTCAGTGAGTAACACCACGCCTTCTGGATGGAAGCGCTATCCTGATATCTTCAATAAGCTCCCCAGACTGTCATCTTTTAATTCGGCCTCTCTCAAATTTTTAGACCAAGGGAAGAATACAGGCAGATTTTCATCAAAGAGTAACATAACTCATCACTAGTCTAGCTCTTAATCAAATTTGCATCCCCCCTTTGAGACATCATGAACTGTGTCCCCACTGTCAACATTATTCTCAATGCTAGAGTTTTTCAAAGTTCCACTAGAACTGCTCATTAAGCTTCATTTAAAAATGTTAGGGTTTCTCTAGTCCCAGGTCCAAACCTTCCATAGATAAATAAGCAAACAGACAGACAGACAGATACATAAAAATAAATAAATAACCGGCTGTAAAAGTTTAAGAACCACAGGAATATGTCTATCACAACAAAGGCCCTCCTCTTTGGTATACATTTTTTGTAAGTTACTTTTTCTTATTGCTGTAAATTAAAAAAAATGTGTTTCAAAAGCAGCTTAAGGAAGTATTTGTTTTTGCTTGCTGTTCATCTTAGCGAGGAAGGCAGGTTGGCAGGAATGTGTCATGTCTGGTCATGTGGCCTCTACAACCACGACAGAGAGATGGATGTCTCTGTTCTATACACTTAATCCTTTTTATTTAACCTGGGATCTCCTAGCTCATGGCATGTTTCCACCTACATCCAGGGCAGATCTTCTCACCTAGTTAGACCTCCTTGGAAATACTCTTGCCAGTGTATCTAGAAGATTTTTTCCTACATAATTCTAATCCTAGTCAGATTGACAATCCACATTAAACATTCCAAGTGTACCTCCAGAATCAGTGACTGTGACCATATCTGGAAAGATGGTCTTCTTCATGGATGTAATTAAGAAGCTCCAGGTGAAGCCACCCTGGATTATCTAAATGGTCCCTAAATACAAAGACAAAAAATATCACCAAACATTTTAGAAAGCAGGAGAGAAGACACAAATATAGATAAATCATGTGAGTGCAGAGATAGGGACTTAGGGGGAGCTGCTAAAACAGAGGAAGCCGAGTGCCATGGAAGACAGAGGGCAAGAAGGACCTTCCTTGTGAGTCTCCACGAGGAGCTAGCTCTGCGCAGGTGACATCTTGAATTCACAATTCTGTCTTTTACAATGGCGAGAGAACAAATTTCTAAGGTTTGCTATTTTAGTTTCCAGGTTCGTGTCATTGCATATAGCAGTCCAAGGAAGGCACTTTCCTTGCTGAAGGAGTCAGGGAGGATTTCTCGGAAAGGAAGTGACCTTGAGATGTGTAGAGGATAAAAGCTTTCATGTCACACCAAGAACGTCTATTCATAGTCATCATGTCAAGCTCCCTAGCAAATCCCGTGGACCCTGATCTTCCTTACGTGTCTATGGTACTATTCCATTTTATTCTTTGGATGCTACTTGTCTAGACTTATGATTACTCTGTATATTTGATTTTACCTTAAATGATACTGGCTCCCTTGAGGTC
Organism: Ondatra zibethicus; assembly: GCA_004026605.1. Classification (NCBI taxonomy): domain Eukaryota; kingdom Metazoa; phylum Chordata; class Mammalia; order Rodentia; family Cricetidae; genus Ondatra; species Ondatra zibethicus. Next base: position 31,629 of record PVIU01003991.1, read on the forward strand.
TTGCATGGTCCTGTACACTGGCTACTTCTGAATTCAGCTATTCAGCTATATATTTGACACACGTACCAGGGTAATCTTTGTGAAAGAAAGAAAACCAGGGATGCTCAGAGACAGGTGTTCTACAAAGTCATGAGAAGGATGTAGCAGTTCTGCTCCCTCAGCCCATACCTGCAACAAGCTCATGGTCCAAGTAAGGAGGCTGCTACAACAGGTCGGAAATGATAAGAAGTGACAAAACGATGTAAGAAAGGCCAGGTAAAATCCCAAAGGACCAGAACGATGAAAGAGATGGTTTCTCTCCACTGGGAAACCTGGGGAATCTTAGCTCAAAGAAACACTGCTAAGAATCCCCAGAGGGACACAACCAGAGATGGTGCTATACACTTTATGGATGAAAGATGCACAGAAGTTTCCAGGAAGGAACCTGCTCAGGCAGGAGTCAGAGGACCCACCTGCACCTGCTTCTGAAAACCAAGTTGTTCAGCTTCCAAGACCATTTGCTTTCCATCTCTTCCTGTAAAACTTCCAGAAATCTCACAGTATCCTTGGTAATTACAGCTGTGCATCCCAACAGTTGTGCTGCTAAGACCTTCATGCACACATTTTAAATCCTATGAATGCATTCCTCTGGTAAACAGGAGTATTTTCTTTCTACAGGTGAGAAAAAATGAAGTCTAAAATGGCAAAGAACCTTTAAAATTTAACGCTGAGTCTACAGTTGGAAGACTGCTTCATTCAGGCCCAGAATGAAGCGTGTATTGCAAGGGGTGTCATGTTTTCTAGAACAGTTCACACATGGGACTCTCGTTTGACCTGAGAACAGAACTATGAAGCATGTAGGTCAGAAGCATTTCACCCTGTTTTAAAGCTGAGAATCAGAATCTAAGACACTATGGGGTCATCCTCAATGAGCTGCATCTAGGAAGCTTCTTAGCAAGGATAAAGAACATCGGTGTTCAGTAGCAAACCCTTGCTTCATAACCCTTCTCATCAGGCCTGAACAGTAGGGCTTAGGATACAATGTGCTCCAATCCTGATACCCACTAAATAAGGCTCTATCTGTCTGTCTGTCTGTCTCTCTGTCTCTGTCTCTGTGTGTGTGTGCATGTGAGTGACTCTGTGTGTGTCTCTCTCCTCCCTCTATCTCTCTTTGTCTCTCTCTAATGAAAGCAGCAGGCAGTGGCATAGGGCATCCATCTCCACAAGGGCCTTCCAGGGAAAACCATGCTATTGAAAGGGTTGGCTGCATCTATCTTGCAGGACAGTGTGCTATTTTCCTCAGAGAGCTACCAGGCATAAATAGAGATTTCTGAAAATTTTTTATGACTTGACATGGTGGCCTCTGGATACCCCTTCATTAAACTATAAAAACAAACAGACAGACAGACAGACAGACAACCTCTTCCAGAAATCCCACATCTACCTGCATCACTAAGAGAGCCAACAGCCTGCAGCCAGATGGCACAAATGACCTCACATGAATTTTTTTTCTCATAGCTTTCTAAGTACAGTCTTGGAGTTGAATGAATGGCCTCACCAGGGACTGCTCTGCCCCTTCTGCTGTGGCCTCATTCTTTCTATCTCTCTGGGCAAGCCCACAACCTCTTTCATCTTCCTTTCAGCCTTCCCCCAGGATCTTTGAGCTCCTCTCCATCATAGGCTCTTAGCACATTTGGCCACCTGTGCTAGGTCACCCCTAATATTCTTAGGTTTCCTGGCAGAGCCCCCTTCTTTTATTTGGGTGGGGCTCTTTGGTTATACATGTTCCTAGAACTCTGTCCATCACCTATGAACATTCATTTAAGTGTAGAAGGGTTTGCAAAATTGTATCATTAGAATCTGAGAAATCCATTCCCCCTGCAAACTTTATGAACACAGACTGCCTCCACTGGGCAGAAAAGGATGCTTGCCACCCAACCTGAAGACTTGAATTCCATTCTTAGAATCCACATGGTAGAAAGACAGAAATAATCCCCACAATTTGTCTTTTAAGTTCCAGACACATACTGCAGTACATACATACACTCTCCCACCCCCATCCACCTAGACAAACCCACCTACAGACACACACACACACACACTCATATAAATAAATAAATGTAAAATTAAAAAAATAGTTTAAAGGCTGCTTCCATTGCATTCCCAGAACCTAAAAATAGTGTAAAGTAAACAGCTAGTGGGTGAGCAAATGTATGCCTGAATGTAAACCTGACTACGTGAGTATATGAGAGAACAAGCAATGACTCTGTACAATAGTCATAAACAAGGGAGAGCTTGTCCCCACGGAGTAGCTATCGATGTTTTAGGACACACGTAGGGCATCTGGTAGCACGATTGGAACCCAGGTATTGGAGGCAAATATTAAAATAAAAATAATAATAATAATAATGGTTGTTGATGGAGACTGCTCATTTGTTTCTCAGCCACTCTGACCCAAATAATAACACAGAAACTATATTAATTACAACACTGTTTGGCCAAAAGCCTATGCATTTTTCTAGCTAACTCTTATATCTTAACCCATTTCTATTAATCTGTGAATCACCACGAGGCTGTGGTCTACCGGTAAGGTTCTGGTAGGTGACTGGCGGTTGTCTCCTTCAGCAGCTACATGGCATCTCCCTCACTCCACCCACTTTCTCTCTACATCTCTGATTGGATTTCCCACGTAGCTTTACTCTACTAAGCCATTGGCCAATACAGCTTCTTTAATAACTAATGGTAATAAAACATATTCATAGCATACATAGAATCCCACATCAAATAGTCTTACAGTGTATAAGATGAAGCCCGATGGAACACTTTCCTGTGGAGCTCTTTGGAGGGCTGCATCAGAAGGCCCTGTTTTTGGTCATATGATTACCACAGTGTTGGCAGGGTTTTCCTGGAAACTCTGCAGGAGAATCTGTGCCATATCTCTCTTGTCAGGCTTCTTTGTGGTGGCCTCACTTCTTGGCACTCATCATCTCGCTCCTGTCCCTGCCTCTGTCTCCCCAGTCTCTATGTGTTTCCTCTTTTTATTTTTGACATCCATCAGTGAATTCAGGACCCACCCTAATGACCCCGTCTTAACTGATGACATCTAAAAGACACTTTTCCTGAGCAACGGTAAATTTTCGTAGATATTCAGGTTAGAGGTAGAACACAATTTTATTTTTCTTTTTTCCATTTTTTATTGATTTTTATTGAGGTCTACATCTTTCTCTGTTCCCCTCCCTGACTCTACCCTCCCTTTCAGCCCTCCCCCAAGATCCCCATGCTCCTAATTTACTAAGGAGATCTTGTCTTTTTCTGCTTCCCTTGTAGATTAGATCTATGTATGTCTCTCTTAAGGTCCTCATTGTTGTCTAAGTTCTCTGGGATTGTGGTTTGTAGGCTGATTTTCTTTGCTTTATGTTTAAAAGTGAGTACATGTGATAATTGTCTTTCTGTGTCTGGGTTACCTCACTCAAAATGATGTTTTCTAACATCATTTTCCTGCAAAATTCAAGCTGTCGTTATTTTTCTCTGCTGTGTAGTACTCCATTGTGTAAATGTACCACATTTTCCTTATCCATTCTTCAGTGGAGGGGCATTTAGGTCGTTTCCAGGTTCTGGCTATGACAAACAATGCTGCTATGAACATAGCTGAACACATGTCCTTGTGGCACGACTGAGCATCCTTTGGATGTATACCCAAAAGTGGTATTCTTGGGTCTTGAGGAAGGTTTTTTCCTAATTTTCTGAGAAATCGCCACACAGCTTTTTTAAAGACATAGATCAGTATGCCTATCCCTGCCCCCATCAAGAAAAATCAGGAAGCAAACCTCTCCTTTCTCCTCTGATCATACGGATTCCATGTTCTGTGCCTCGGCCTGGCTGGCTTCTTAGCTTGCCCTATGCCCCACTTGCTTACCCAAGCATTGAGTCACCTGCATCTCCTGAAGCCTCTGAGAAAGAGACCCTCTCTTCTACCTCAGGAGTCTTTTATCACATGACTAACTATTGATTTAAACCACCAGCTAAGTGTCACTACCAGCATCCATTTGCAAATCAATCAGAAGAATAAATGCAGTACCCTGGACTCTCGGAAGTGGTCGGAAGGCCATCTCCCATTCTTGGATGATATCTTCATCCTCTTGCTGAGGTTCAGGTTCCCTGGTTTGCTTCTGTAAAAGGAACTCCAGTCTGTGCTCTCAGAATGCCAGAGACTTGCCTCCACATTGAACCTTCCTTTCTGTTCCCTTATTGTTTACTTACACTTCTCTTTTCCTTACTATGAGGTCTGAATACAATGTTTATTTCATGAATACAATTTTTATTTCATCTCTGTGTCCCCAACTCCAAAGCCTGCCCCAGGCCTCAGCATACATGACCAATTTATGTTACTTGAACAAATGAATGCATTCATAAGATTCACAGTCTAGTTTAGAGTCTTTGCTTTTGTTTATACTGGCATTTCTCAGGTAACATTTCAATAAATATAATAAAGTTCAGTGGTTCTATTAGAAGTGATGAGAAAGTGCATCAAATTTCTCCAAAAGAAGGAAAAGCAAAAAAGCTTCCATAGATGCATTACTTAACAAAACTGGTTTAACCAACAGTCCGCATGCTTCTACTTGGTGGGTTGTTAGAGACTTAGGTATTCTAACTTCAAGAACATCTAGAAAGGCAGACATGCAAAACATTTTCAGAAAAACTCATTATTTATTTACCTTTATTGGTTTTTATTTATCTATTTTTCATGGTATAGGAATCAAACCCAAGAAACAAGGTGGTTTTTTTTTTAATTTTATGTTTGTTTGTTTTTGATCTTCAAGAATACTAGCTAGCCATGGGGTAGAGTCAGAATGCCCTAATGTATCTACCATTGAGGCTCTTCAAGGTTCAGAGAAGTAGAGAATCCCCTCTGCAGCGGGGAGGCCATTGCTGACCAGCTGAAGTGCTTTTCAATCTGGGCCCAGGTTTCCCCATGCGCCTGTGTAATAACTGCACCTGCAACGTGTTTCTTTCTGGTGTTCTGGGATAGCCTGCTCTCCTCTGAGTCTGTGTCTCCTTTGCTCCCTGTCCCGAGTTGCAAATGAAAGTGGATGGGCCTGGAGCTCTGTGCACCTCATTAACCTCTGCATTATCTCCAGGAAATTATACCAATTATCACACCGGGGCTCTGAATTGAAAAGCTACCGTGTCTGTGCAGACGGTGATGGATGCTAGCAATTTAAGGAGAGGAGGGGTAGTTCCTTGGGTGATGAAAGAATCATTTGTTTAGCCGCGAGAGAGGCTCTTTCATGGCAGGCACAATGTGCAGCTCTCTGCTGGGGAGGCTTTCCTGGCATTATTTTGTAACAGCTATATTTTGCAGTGAGATTTAAAAATCATAGCATGGACCGATTAATCATATTTTTCTTATTGTCTCCATACAAAAAAAAATATACAGAAAAACAAAGTCTAAGCGTAAAAATGACTTAGAATCCCCTTACCTGGTGACTTCTGTTAACCTTGAAAGCCAATCAAAATGAAAGCAACACAGAACAGGTGTGACATCTCAGAACTTAGTAAGTAACCAAAGTAAAGCAAATGTCTTCCACATCCCTTTCCAAGTGCCTTCCCTAGACATCTAACAGGATGCTGTGGTTTCTTCAGAGACAGTGCGAGTGGAGTGGCTAAAAGCATAGGTCCCCAAACCTGAGCAGGTGTTACATTTGCTCACTCACAGGCTGCAGAGACCCACCCTGAGATTCTGTGGCTCATAAGGTAATCAGTGATGTGCATACTTTACTATCTCAGTAGTGCTTAACCCTAGGTTTGCTGCTGTGGAACTGGACTTTGAAAGAGTCAGTCTTATAGTCTTTCTTTGCCTAGTTTTTCCCCTTCTGTAAAATGGATCTAATTACTATAATTTAATAGTATGCAATAAATTAAAGCATTTAAAAGGCATTGAATATTAATAACCTAGAGTTTCGCTACTATCATGACTATCTCAGCCTGGAAATATATCTATTATCTATAATTTTCATTATTAACTAAGGAGATATATGATTTTTTTCAGATACACTTTTTTTCAGAATGTGATTAGTTATAATAATGTTTTTTCACTTTCATATTTTTCAATATAGATATAGGCAGTCTTTATAAATTCCACTTACCATGAAACTGTTTTATAGATTTGCATACTGGAGGAGATACTGGTTCTCTGAAGGGACCGACCACTCCAGGCTGTTTTCCATCACAGGCACTAGATAATTTGAGCAGCTGAGTGAGAGATAACCTTCTCTGACTAGATATTTGTGAGCCAGATCGTAGCTGGAAAATTAAAATGTATCTGCACGTTGTTGGGGAGGCTGCATGCATTCCCACACCCTTGTCCATCAAAAATCTGGATGGGACTAAAGGTAGGTGATATTTGTTTCTCTCTGAACTGTGTAGTGGCAGTCTCGTTAGCTTCTTTGGAGTAAAAGCTACTTAGGAGATTCATAAATCATACTTCTGCATAGGTCTGTGATATTACTAGAGAGCATTAACTAAGGGAGGAGGGTCCCATCATCACTTCAAATGGAACTATCCTATAAGGAGGTGACCTGGGAGGAACAAAAGGGAATGAAACCTGCTAGTGTAGTAATTTAGTCATTCTCTCTCTCTTTCTGTCTGTGTGTGTGTGTGTGTGTGTGTGCGCACGTGCGTGCGTGCGTGCGTGCGTGCGTGCGTGTGTGTGTGTGTGTGTGTGTTCTCCTTTTCTGATGCCATGATATGAGCTTCCCTCCCCACCACAATGGTCAGGAACCTCTGAAGCTGAGCACAATCAGTCTTCCTTCTCATCAGTTGTTCTGGGGTATTTATTGCAGCAACAGTGTTTGGCACAGGCTTCATTACCTATGTTTTCAAAGGCCGATGAGACCGCATGCAAGCGATGTGCATGTGCACTGGATCATGGTGCAGCTGACCATGAGCTCTCCACTAAGATGATGATCGAGTTGAAGGCTGGGCTTCGTTACTCCAGGAACCTGGTCCTGCAGGGTGAAAGCCCCGAGAGCAGGTGCACGGCAGCACAGTCCGAGATGATCAGTAGTACACTAACACACGTAGATCAAAAAACTGGGCAAAAGCAGAGTCAGGAAGTCAGCACTTTAAAAATGCTTCCAGAGGAAACTAAAAGTCTAGGTTCATGAATAGCAAACAAAAACTGCATCCTCAGTTCAAGCTCCAGGTTTATGAAGACAGAATTGTCATGAGCACTGTGTTCTACAGAGATTCTGTTCCTGGATGGATGGCCAGTGCACAGTTTTCTAGTTACCTCTGCCTGCGAGTAAGTCTGATGTGGCCCAGTCACCTGAAACAATAGAAATAAGCAAAGCCCATTTAGTTATAATGCTTGGATTTTACAAGCTTTTTTTTTTTTCAAATAGTACAGAACAGTTGGAAATGAATCAGAACTATAGAGTAAGTGTGCCACTGGCTATTTCAAGGGATCAGGTGCATCCTAAGGTAGGCATCAATTTAAATATGAAAAAATTAAATATTCCCAAGGGATGCATCAGCAAAGTGATGGCTCACTGCTATGTTCTGCAAATGGTGTGGAAGTCCCTTGGTATATGTGTTGCTTTTATTGGTTAAGGAATAAAGAAACTACTTTGAGCCTATAGCAGGGCAGAACAGAGCTAGGTGGGGAAAACTAACCTGAACACTGGGAGAAAGGAGGCAGAGTCAGAGAGATACCATGAAGCCTCAAACCTCATGGTAAAATATAAAATAATGGAAATGGGTTAATACTAGATGTAAGAGCTAGCTAGCAATACACTTAAGTGATTGACCAAGCAGTGATTAAAATAATACAGTTTCTAAGTGATTATTTCTGGGAAGCTGGGAATGAACAAGCAGCCTCCCTCTTAGTACTACTACTATTACTACACACACACATACACACACACACACACACACACACACACACCAAGTTATACTGCAAATCATCAAAAGTCAACATGTCCCCCAAAAAGATCTGAGGAAGAGCATCTTTAAGACACTTTTATTAATCTGATATATGATCAGTCTTCTAATTGGTGTTGAGATTTTCCATTCATGGTCCTTGATCACTTCTTCTGATTTACTTCTTGTTATACCATTCATCCATTATCAATGTTATATCCTGTGTTTATATTTAAATCAAAACATATGTAAGACTGATGAGATAGCTCAGCAGCCAAAAGTACTGGATGTTCTTCCAGAGAAACCAGGTTTGATTTCCAGCACCCACGTGGTGTCTCACAACTACCTGTAACTCCAGTTCCATGGGATTCCATGCCCTATTATGACCTCAGAAGACACCAGACACTCACCGGATACCCAGACATACACGCAAACAAAACATCTATACACATAAAATAAAAATGATTAAGTATTTAAGAGAGAGAGGGAGGGGGTACTTGATTTCCAGAGTGACCATTTTGTACACAACCAGGGAAATCCAGTTGCCATTCTGAGCTGCAGTTTCTTTCTCCATAACAAGTTAGAACGTTGGAAGAATTCAACTTAATCATTTACAGAAAAGTGCAGTTCTGAGCCCCAGTCATGGGTCTTTTAATGTCACTGGAGGGTCGGGGGGGGGGAAAGAACTACCTTGGTGTATGGATATTCTTCATTCCCCTTTTAGGTTAGACAGCTTATAAGCTCATCGCTTAACTATGAGTTTCATTGATGACCTGACATGTGTGCTAATGGGAGTTGGACAGAAAAAAATAAAGCGAGAGAATTAGTCACGACTTTTAAAAATGATTTAGGCTACACCTAATTTGAGCTGGCTTAGGGAAGAATGCGGGTGTTCTATCAGGAATGGTGATGCTTCCTTCAATAATGGGATGACAACTGCAGTGGAGCCTAGGGAAGGGCCTAGAAACCAGGGCTAAAGACATAAATAAGCCTCATGATCGACTGCTTCTGTTTTCCGTCCTCTTCCCGTCTCTGCACATGATTTATGGCTTCTTCTGCACCCCATAGCAGCATTTCTCTGCTCCTAATCCCCGTGGTGGAATAGATGGCCCCAGCAACCAGAAGCCCCACCACCAACACCTAGAGAATAAAGTCTGGTTCTCACAGTAAGAGTCTACTCCGGCTCTAACCAGCTCCGACTGGTGAGTAGAATCGTAGAGGACCAAATAGTCTTTAGAGGCTCTTGCATATCATCAAGGTAAAGTAGGAGAAGTTTACGTTACTAGGATGAATTGATCCCTGGGAAAAACGGGGGAAGAGAAGGTATTTCTGAAGTGGTGGGGTAAATGTTGCCTGGCTCCTGCTCTCTGCGGGGCTCTGCTGGCGGCTCAGAGGTGAATCCCTCACTTTGGAAAAGTAACAACTCATCTATTTTTATATGAGAAAGTTGACTGAATCAATGTTTCGCAACCTTGGCTTATTATTTGATTGACATGGGAAGCTTTTGGAAATGCTCAATATTCAGACAACACCTTCAGATCAAATGAATCTAAAGCTCTAGCTAGCTATGGAATCCCGGTATTGGTATTTTTAAAGTTCTTTAGATTGTCTCAGTCTCCAACTAAGGGTTACAAGCATTGGCCATGACTGACGATTCTCAAATGATTCATCTGCACCTAGTTCAAATGAGGGCTGTAACTGAAGAGGTTCAAGGTGGAGCATGGGATTCGCCCTGATATCAATCTCCTGGGCAGCAGCAATGCTCCCTCACAAATTACACTTCACCCATCCAAACACAGCATCGTGTCTCAGTCAGGAAACAAACTATTTAGTCAAAAATATTTTTCCCATTACCAGAATTTCCACCAAATCCCACAGCACCAAAGCTCCAGGAAGGAGTTAACGTGCCCCACATGGTCTGAGAGAAGCTGCTAAAGACATTCAGTGCACACCAGTTCTTGGAGCTGTGTTTGGAAATCAAACACCAAATTATAAAACTAAACTATTAAGTTTTGTGCTGTTTCATTATTGTTTGAAGAAAGAGTCTTTTCTGAAAAGGCAGCTGGCATCTGATAGGAGAAAAGCAAGCTCAAGTGAGGGACGCGGGCAGCCTGACATTGAAAGAAGAAATGCTTGAAAATTTTTAGCAATTTTCTTTGAAAGTCTAACATAATTAAATCATTTTCCCTTTCCCATTCCTCCCTCCAATCTCTCCCATGCTCTCTCTCAAATCTATGACCTCTTTTCCTTTAATTGTTATTACACAGATACATATATTTCTAAATATATAACTACAACCTGTTTAGTCTCTATAACATTTCCTGTATTATATAATTCAAAAAAACTTCTCTTTTTTTTTTTTTGAGAGACAGGCAGAGACCATTACCAAAAAGCACAGCTGTTCAAAATGCAGATAATGAGAGTGTGATGCAGAGCTGCAGGCAATAAACACACCTAACACAATCCCTGCACTTAAAGCTGGGGGGTCATTTCGGAAAAGAGGGTGGAAAGGCTGCAAGAGCCAGAGGAACAAGAAGTTAGCTGTGAGGTTGTGTTTCCTAGAAATGTTAATAAAGCTGCAGCCACGAAGTCTCATGAACACGGCTGCCTAAACAGGCCCTAAACAACCATAATACTAACGTGGAAAAGGACACTAAATACAAAACATAGCATCTGTGTTGGAGAGAACAGTTTGGCCTGATGCACCAAAGATAACATAGAAACTGTAGCTGGGCAAAGGAAAGTAAATAGATTAGATAGATGGCAGGAGATAGATAGATAGATAGATAGATAGATAGATAGATAGATAGATAGATAGATAGATAGATAGATGATAGATAGATGATAGATAGATAGACAGAGAGAGGATAGATAGATAGATGGACAGAGGATAGATAGATAGATGATAGACGGATGGATGGATGGACAGACAGACAGACAGACAGATAGATGATAGATAGACAGACAGACAGACAATACATAGATAGAATATGGATAGAGTACGGATAGGTGGACGAAAGGCAGACAAATATTTCATGAAGGAGCCTCCTCATTCTCTAGTAGATTTAGGTGTTAAAGAACCAAACCCATTCTAAGAGATTATGGGTATATTTTAGAATGTAGATGAACTCCCTATTAATAAAATTGAAGTTCTTTCAATATTTTGGGACAAGTCTACTTAATTTCTTTAATCTACACTATGTCAGAGGTCAGAAAAGCATCCATATAAGATCCTCTGTTTACATATTCTTGAGTATAACACACACAATAGAAAAGCAAACACCGTAAAAATAATCGACAGATTTTCACACAGAAGACATTCTTAAGTACCTTGTATGTACCAGGCATTGGGTTTATCAAAGTTATAAGCCTGAAATTCTTAGGATTTTTCATGTGTCATTTCTATTGATGTTTTAAAATTAAAAGTGATGTTGTATAGCTGTCTTTTTTACGTACTGAAATGTGGGATCTAGGAATCTGAATGTGATACTGGTCTTGGTGATGGTACATGTGAGGGTGGTAGGCGTAGTAAGTGTGGATGTGGGAAGGCTAGGTATATGAATACTCCTTGTAATTAAGGATTTTCTAAGTAGGCTTCTAAAATTGTAGAGAAGACACCCCACCACTTGCCAGTCCAAGCTGCAGTAAGGAATCAGACACCTAGTCACCAAACTCGGTTTCCTTCCGCTTCCTCCATTCTGAGTGATCTGCCTCTGTCTAAAGTTTAGTGTCTGGTAGGCCAGGGTACACTTGCATGGGAAGATGAACCAAAACCTTAGCCTCTACACAATCATATAGCTTCATGTCTAAGGGAAGGAGAGCTTCTATAATGAAGATGAACAGCAGCTTCTGAAATGGTGCCAATTCTTCACTTCTAGCCTGGATTCTTCTCTCCTGGCAAAGAAGGCTGGGGCAAGAACTGGTCGGAAAAGGAAATGTTTCACTCCATCTTGCGGATGCATTTCTGTGCCAAAGTTGCTTCTACCTTTACAGCTAATGCACAGAAAAAGAGAATATTTAGATAGCACGTCACAAAGGAGTGGTTGACTTAGGAAGTCAGAGGGTTGTAACTGCCCCCCAGGAAAACGCCATGCTTTTCAAACGGCTTCAGTGGCCATGGCCTTCCAGCAGCCCATCTGGTCGAAGTCCAGTCCAGTGCCACACCACAGCTGGAGTGAGTACTCAGAATGCAAATGCAGCTTCCTCTCTCCAGAGAAAAGAGACTCAACATTTCTTCTGCTTTCTGGTCACCAGCAGGAGTGTCAGGCACCTGCGTCCCATGCCTTCTGTGATCCAGTTACTGCCAATCACTCCAGCTTTGCATCTCTCCTATTATTTTAGATTTCCATAGTATTTTTTTTTTTGCAAAGGCATATCCACCCTGAAAACCTGTCTGATGCTTCAAGATCTAGGATTCTATGGACACCCTCATATGAATGACTTCTCTGCCTTTTCCATCCTTCATGTTTTGTCTTCAAATACTGTCCAGGCCGTTCTTAGTGTAGAGCAGGGGGGCCTTCACATCACCTTCCAATAGCTAGGTCATCACACAAGTGTACTTAAAAAAAAAAAAAAACCAAAACACTAGCCATCACTACCAGCATTCTCATCACTGTAGGTCCAAGTAGTCACTGAAAGCCTACAAGGTTCCAGCCAAGGTGATTACTGGTTTACATAACCTAGATAACCATGGCACTTATTTGAGGTCAGAGATCAAGTTGAAAGAACAGGCAAATCAAAACAGCAACTTAATAGTGCAGGGACCATATTAAACAGAACAATCATTGGTTGCTCAATAATTTATAAGGATAAATCTATAACTATTTCATTTTAGAAACGGGCTTTTTAAAAGCAGCTCTAGATTTACAAAGAAGTTGAGGTGACAGTGCATTATTCTTACGTGTCCTGCGCCAGTGATTCACTGTTAGTAGCATTCTGTGTTGTTATTGTATCTTTCCAACAATTAATATTCAATCTACACAGGCAATTAACTAAATCCTAAGGTACATTCCATTTTTCTTAGCCCTGAGTAATAATGTCTCCAATACTTGGCCTTGACAGTGGAAGTTCATCAAGTTTTCCTAGTTTTAACTGTCTTGAATTTTAAGAAGTAATAGCAAATATCTTGGATTATCTTGGTACTTGATGTTTTTCTTAAGACTGAACTAGGATTCAGAGTTTGTATATGTGTGTGAGCTTATGTCCATCTAGCTACACCTATGCATGCAAGCACACTGAAGAGCAGAACGGGAAGGTATCATTCCTATCACAAAATAGCAAGGGCACGTGCTGTGAATGCAGTTTATGACCATTGGTGTTGATCTTGGCAACATAACTAAGGTAGTCCTTGCTACCTTTTTCTGTTTTCTGCTTTCATTCCATCAGAATCAGAAGGAAATGACCTTGCAATAGCAGCATAAGGAATGGGAAGTCATATTCTCTTCCTGAAGACAGAACATCTAGGAAAACCATGTATTTGGTCTTCTCTAGGAAAGACCCACATTCCTTCCTCTGTTTATTAATTCTGTCAACTGTTTATTTAGATAAATATAAACTCATGGATATTCATTTTATAATTGGGGTTTTCATCCAATACAGGCTGATTTCGGTATTAAAATTATCACAGTCTTGGCCACTGGGAGCTCCTTCAATGGGTTCCTGGGCACCTTTGCCAAAAAAAATTATCAATATGAGTTTATTCTTATATTTGAGCCTTTCTTACATTTTATTCTTGGGTCATCTTTCATATTTCCTGCCCCAATTCTAGAGGCCTTAATTTATTCCAGAGTTCCTGGTTTCTTTTACTGGAGTATAGTATCAGAAGCCAAGATTTGGTACTAGCTGTTCACTTTGCCATTGAAGTGCTATTTCTCTCAGGCCTTCTCAATTGGCCAAGTAAAACAAAACAAATTTGAAAACTCTGTGTGTGTATGTGCATGTGCGTGTATGATCTGTGTACATACATATACATATACTCATATAAATTTCTATTATATCTGCTTTAAGCTAAACACACTGAAGTCTCTAGGACTAATTTACTAATGCATGATTCATTTACTTTTCTCTCCTTGGTTATCTGTAACTCTACTTTAACAACAGAAAGTATGATTTATACCATTTGCCACATATTTTGTTTAATCATTCAATTCTAGTATAAATTTACAGCACTATCAGAATTTTAACCCATAGCCTTATGCAAAGCACTATTGTCAAGCCAAGTGTAGTGCCTATGTGAGATTCTTTTTGCTCTGCTTCTTACAAACTATCCATTTCCAACATTACTTCGCTCAATATTTTTTTCCTTTTGTCCTCTTCAGTGAGGCTCATTTATGAATTTACGATATGGCTACACACTTGTTTGTCACAGCCTGTCTGCCTTCCTCGAATGGAATTATCTTGATTTCTAAAATGATTTCTAAGTACATGCATTAATGTTCACAGTTCGTGAATTAGAGTTCTAGTATTCATTCATTTTCCTCATCTATTTCTCACTCATTCATTATTTACTCCTCTTTCATGCTCATAAAAAAAGCTGAATTAGCTTAAATTTAGAAAATGATTCTCACATTGGATTCAAATTCAATAAAAAAAAAGATCAGCATCTAGAGAGAGGAAAGGAATAAGTAGCGACTTAGAGAATGTCAGGACCCAATCACTCCACTGAAAGATCAAGTCAGCCCTGAGTCTCCTGCGGCCACACTGATGAAGAGAAGAGTAGCAGCACAAGGTGCCTTTTTGGACCCTAAGTGTTCAGAGTTAGTGATGAGGGAATGAGAGGGAGGTGTTTCTGGATTAGATGATATTGACTCAGGCCTCCAGTTAGAAGAACATGTTCAGACTTAGTCCTTATGATCAAGCAAGTTACACTGTGAATTCCACATTGTTTCTCTGGAAATACCTCCCCCAGAGACTCACACAAACACATGACATTCACTGTGAGTCCTGGGTGCTGGCCTTCATCGTCATCATCATTATGATAGACAAGAACTCAGGTTACATATTTGCTCACAAAATACTTCTCCCTGTTTTTCCTCATTCTTGGGGCCACATGGAATATCTTGTGCCAGCATTTTTCACTCATTCCCATTTTGCAGATCAGCAATCTAAGGGATTTGACTTTCGCTTGACATGTATTGAAAAAAAAAGAGACTAAACTCCAGGGCCCAGCTGTCCACCTCTCTCTCTCTCTCTCTCTCTCTCTCTCTCTCTCTTTCTCTCTCTCTCTCTCTCTCTCTCTCATAATAAGCATTACCATTAGCACTTCCATCTCTTCATTACTTGAAGACAGATTATATATATGGTCTGGATTCTTTATTTCTGATTCCTGTGGGTATCTATATTGAATGACCTGAGAACAAAATACAAGCATTAAAACTCTCCAAAGCTGTGATAAACCCAGGTGGCCTCATTTAGCCAGGAAAGCAGATGTTTGATTTTTTCCCCCCAAGACATTCTGAGGTATCAGTGTTTCTAAAACTAACATCGTTTCTAAAACGCCAAGAAACGAAAAGCTGTATTCATTACCTTTCTGTTTTTGTGATAAAAACACCATGGCCAAAGCAACTTATTGAAGAAAACGTTTATGTTGGTGCATGTTTCCAGGGGGATAAGAGGCCATCACGGTGGGGAGGCACGGCAGCAGGCAGGCATGGTAGCCTGAGCAGCAAGCAGAGAAGAGGAAGCTTGAAGTGGAGCAAGGCTTTAAACTCTCAAGGACTCCCAAAGCCTGCCCAATGGTGTAGTTCTTTCAACAAGGCAGCACCTCTCTGGAACCTCAGCAAGGGGCAGTATCACCTGGGGACAGCCTATGAAGGGCATTTATCATTCAAACTACCACAAAAGGCAAAGTACAAAACATCATAGCAGTGTTCCTGAGGATTCCTCAGTATTTATACAGAATACGGAATATTTGCTATTATTTTTACAAAAAATTCAAATGTCTGTGATTGGAAGCTGGAGAGTTAGTTCAGCGGTTAAGAGCACCAACTGCTCTTTCAAAGGACCTGAGTTCAGTTCCCAGCTACCACATGGTGGCTCACAACCATATATAACAAGATCTGATGCCCTCTTCTGGCGTGTAGGGATACATGCAGAATACTAATGCATAAAAATATAAATATTTTTTTTTAAAGTCAAACATCTATGATTACCTCATATCCACATTCATGGCACCCATTACAAACTTTAAGTAAGAGGAGACAGTGTAGTTACCGCAAGATCAAGGCATTGAGGTTTCAAAGTAGAAAACTGTATGAGAACAGTCTAGGATCAAAGAGTTTGTGTGCCTCAACTTTCCCAGGCATTGGTAAATCATTTAAGCACAGTGGTATAATTTGTACTCATAAATGTGTCACCAAATTATGTTTTAATTTAAATTTATTATTTTGTGTATGTTTTCCTTCAAAGGGTGACATTTTGTTTTGTGTTTGTTTGGTTTTTAGATGTGTTTTGTTCTAAATAATTAAAATAAGTGAATGCTTCAGTGTTTATCTTAGAAAAAGCTTAGATGTATGGAAAGCAGGAGAACCCAGGATAACTCATTAACTCAATAAACATTTACTGTGTGTAAATTGTACATCAGGAACCGAGGAGAAAGAAATAAACAATATTGATCCCTGTCTTCAGGAAGCTCAACATCTAATTTAAGAATTTGTCTCTGGGGATCTAGATTGCTGAGGTTTTTTTTATGGCATGAAAGGCTGGCAGTTAAATCCCTCCTACTCTATGAGGCTTTTGGGTCTCCTGGAGGTAAGAAACATTGAATTAAGCCTTAAAGTTTGAGAAGAAGCAACAGGATTCATATATTAAGGAAGGAAGGAATCCATATAGAGAGAATTGAGAGTGGGCTTCTCAGACAGGAGCTGTGATTATCCTTAGGCTAAATCAAATTGAGGCCTCACACACAGAGAAATAGGGAACGAGAGACCACAAGTAAGTCTATTTCTTCTTGCCTCAGTTCCCTAATGGGTAAGTGCGTGAAGCCCCTGGTGTGGATACTCAGGGCCAGGCACAGAGTAAAGCACAAAGGAAACATATTACCATCATCATCATCATCATCACATGGAATACCAAACAGAGCCCATTCATTTGAGCTAATATTATTCTATTTTACAGAGAAATGACATAGTTCTTCTTTGAAGAACAGTTTCCCATTTGGGCTCAAGCAGTCTAATGATGCCCTCCAGATAGCTTAGAGCCCTGCTTGCACTTGTCCCTAGTCAAACCTTATCCTGGACTCTGTCTCTCACTCATTGAAATCCTGTAATCATTCTAATTCCAGTGATACATTATCAGTTTTAGGAAGGTGACCTTGAACTTTGGAATCTTTTTGTTTGCTAAAAATATAGCATAAAATATTTTGCTAGGGAGAACGTGAGGCTGTCATAAAAAATAGGATAAAAGGCACTGAGTTTGTTTTTTAAAATCTGTGCCTTATAAACTGGGTTGTGTGGCCTTAAACTAGATGTGCATCTTAACAACACATCATATTTCTCTCTTGCGGACTATAAGTGGTGAAAACCTCTCACGATCATAATTTTGAACAGCTGAGTTCAAAGAAAAAGTACAAACATGGTTTGCATAACTCAGAAAAAGATAATGACTTTGTTGTTGTTACTTAGTTTAATTGTCTAAGGTGGAGTCTCAGCGGTCAACATATCAAGTTCTGGTCAGAATATGGAGGGTTTATTTGTTTGGACTTATTTTACTTATTTGTTATTTATTGAGACTAGTTCTTCCTCTATAGCTCCAGACTGGCCCAGAACGTACTCAGACTGGCCTGGAACCCACAATAAGCCTGCCACAGCTTCTGAAGTACTGGAAGCACAGGATGATTCATAATATACAGCATATACATCATATACATCATATCTATTCATCAATACAAAGTTTTGGAACTTAGCTCTAGAATCTTATCTGTGACAATAAAGACAGTTCACAAACTTTCTAAGGCCTGGTTCATCTATATCAAGCTGGAATCATTGAAATAGCCAATGATCCTGGTGGCATGGTCACAGAGGTAAGAACTGCCTCATCTTAGTGTGTGTGTCCATCAGTTAGTCACTATGAGCACAATCCTTAGCAGGCCTTGTGAGGCTCTGAGATTTATTATCGAGCAGGAGAAAGATGGCCATAGCTACCTCTACTTCTTATGAAACAATAGCCATAAACTTCCAGTTGCTGCTGCCTCTGAACATTCCTACTGAGTTCTCTTTATCCAAGCTACAGAGCACTTTCATTGAGTCTTGTGCGTTTTGAGATGGGCTAATTAAAACCATGGTCCAGGAGTCTGAGATTTGTACATTCCCCATCTCTGCCACTGGGTAGCTCATTGTTCCAAAAAAAAAAAAACCACTTAATTTTTCTGGGCCTCATCAATCTGCTCTAAAAATGGAAGAGAGGAAGAGAGAGAAAGAGGGAGGATGTAGGGACAGAGGGAAACAAGAAGGGAGGGAGGGAAACAGGGAGGGATGGAGAGAAGGAACGGGGAGCATTTATATATAATGGCATTTATACCAGGCAGGCAAAGCACTGAAAGCTTTTATTTCCAAGATTTTAAATCCATCAATCATCCCTTCCTCACTCACTCACATACACACACACATGCACACACACACACACACACAACACACTCACCCCCCCCACACACAAACTTTTCATCATGTTCATGACACATACTAGTCACCTACTCTGTACCTGGAATGAGATTTATAGGCAACAAATTCTTCATATTTCCTGAAACAGTGTTTTCTACATCAGGCATCGAAACCAAGCATAGGAGTGCCTCCAGTAAAGTGTAAGTCCAGGCCATAAAACCCATCACTGTTAAATTCTGCAATGGACCCATCAATGCCCACATTTCATATGGAGTTGCATTGCTGAGCTTTGACTCATACTTAGCTTCCTAATGTGGGCAGGGAGGATTGGCTGAAAGAAGAGCTAGCTGCACCACAAGGAAGGGCACATGTGTCCCCTTGGCTAAGGTTTACTCTTTGTCCAGTTCCTAGTTTTATGTCCACAGGAAGGGAGCAGTGAGGAACCAGCACTGAATTGCCCTAAGAACAGCTGAGGGAATGTGTCTCAGTTAAGAAAGAGAGAATCCTTTGGAACATGGAAATAGAATTGCTATATACAAGTCAGCTTGATCTGGGACGCCTGGCGATACTTTTCCTGCCCCTATCTCTGAATTCTGAGGACAGTTAGCCAGCTATCCATCTATAAGCGCTGAAGGCTCTTTACAGAAACGTGCCCTTGTGAGGGAGAGGGTTGGCCTTATTTTACCAGTAGAAAGCTATTATCTTCCAACAGCTGTTTATAGTTAACTACAGCCCATACTTAGAGCCTGAATGCCGGAGCCAAGCCGTATTTACTGCTTGTGGATTTGTGGGGAACAGAGCCAAGCTTAACCCTTTCCAATCCCGGTACTTAATGGCTTCAAGGATGGGTGAGCTGGAAGGAGTTGCAAAAAGAAAGGGTAGTTTAGGCAGAGGGGAGGAACAGGCTGGTGAAACAAGCAGTTACTTCTAATTAGCGACATTGTTGAGGTTTTAGTCTGTGTTAGCAATGGGTTGAACATTTTGCATTCATTGTTTCTTTTCAGTCTGACATTCAGCATATTGATACTGATAAGCATCTGTCCATTTTACAGGCTAGACAAAGGAGGCTCAGTCAACAAACACCGAGATTAAAATAAACAAGAATTCTGCTACAGAGGCAGGGTGACTGACACCTAGATCCTACTGAATTGTGCCTGCCAATAATTCAGAAGCACACCTGAGCATAGGCTATGTGCTCTGACTGGCACTCAGGCTACCCAGGAAGATGATGTAGTAAGGATGGAGACAAGAAGGAATGACACCAAACTTCTCTCTCTCCAGGTAAAGAGGGTTGACCAGAACTCCAGGTTATGCAGGGAGAAAGGGAATTTATTTAAACAGAGTTCATTTAAGAAGAGAACAGAGCTACCAAAATCCAAGCCAGTGTGGGCACTACACACTTACCAGAGAGGCACTGGAACATTGATTTGGAGCATGTTTTGAGGAGTGGGCAGGGTCATTGCCCTAAGAACCCCCCTCTAAGCCTAGACTTGATTGTTCACAGTAAGCAGCTTAGGAGCTGTAGTGGGAACAATATTTTGGAGGGGACAAAGAAAATGAGAAAAGGTCGTCTTTTCTGTGATGGTCCAGGAACAGGAAATGGCCAGGGTTACTGGGAGTGCCCAATTGGAAATCAATACAAAAAGTCATGTCTAAGGAAAAGGTACAAAGGACTTTTGGGTTTGTTGTCTCTAAAAACGAAGGAGAGGTTAAATTTGCCATCAGGAAGTTGGATGGAATGCTGTTCAGACCACTAACTCAATCTCAAATGGCATGCATTCCTTAGAGTTCCAGCGCTAACGGGGGAAGGAGAGCAATGCAAAGACTTTGCCAGCTCTCTGTTTCTCTTGGTCTCCCTCTGTCAGTTTCTGCCTGTCTCTCTGACTCTGTCTCTGTCTCTCTCATTTGCTCAGCATGTCTGGAACTTTTGTCCCCTCTATGACTCCAGCATCTTTCCCAATGGCAAAGAAAGCCAAAGATTTGAAACCCGTTGTGGAGCACAAAGAGAGGTGGACTGAGTTTTGTGGGGAGGGAAAGTTGGCCGACTCCATACTTTATTCTCTGTCTTGGTACCCAACAATTCACAGTAGGAGAGAGAGTGGCTTGCCAAAGGGCTCTGTGTGACTGAGCTAAACTAAAAGAATATGTAAAGTTCAAGATGAAAAGACAGCCTTCTCTGCTGAAAACAGGGCCGGGAGCTCACAGAGCTTGAGAAAAGAGGCTCCACAAAGGAAAGTGCTTATTTGCAAACTCGTTTCTCTGCAGTAAATGCTCTGAGGACCTCTGGCAGGAGGAATTCCTGGACACAGGCCTTTGCATTGAGCTGTTAGTGATCTGCGGTTAATTGCCTCTTTCCAAGCTCCCTTCTGCGGCCAATCTGTGGGATGGCCTGCAGAGATCTGGGGGAAAGGCTTGGCCATTTGAATCCCCCAAGTTCAACAAAGTTAGAAGCTTACAAGGGCAGAGCTGGGAAAATCTCACTTCCCCTTCTCTGAATTCCTCTTTTAACCAGAGGTATGAGAGATGGGTCAGACAAGCAAACAGGGAGAAAGATCAGAAAGGTAGGAGAGACAGCCACACCAGCAGACAATGGGCAGCTCAGCTGTCTGCACTAGTAGGAGAACTGGACCTTCACTCATAGGCAGCCCTGCCCTGGAGTTTTACTGCAAAGCAGACTTAGATTTGCTTCTACTGGCCAAATGGCCTAAGGCCACCTTCAGAGATGCTATCCTGGGTTCCCATAACTCAAAATAAAAGCAAAAGAGAACAGCAGCTATCCAATAAAAGGAGACCTAAATGTCAGAGTGTTGTTCTAGAGAAGCAGAAAAGAACACACAAGCACACACATGTACACATGCACACACACTGGAACACATGCATACACATGTACATACACGCACATACATACATACATGCACACGTCCACACATACACACACAGTGGTGTACATTCAGTTGCACTTGCTTTGTAGACTTTGAATTTTAATCCTTTCATAGGCCAATCATATGCAGAGGGATACTCTCTCACAGAGCTATATGATGGCAAAAAGCCCCAGGCCCTAGTCAGCCATGCAACCATGAGAGTAATAAGCAGTGGACAGTCTGTAGTGTCGGAGTAACTACTAAGATTTAATATTAAACAGGTTAGCTGGAGAAAATTCAATTTTTCTTATGTTATTTTCCCTTTATGGTGGGTTCATTGGGCTTTAATTCCATTATATGTTAAGGAGCAACTGGAGGTACAGACGCTTACCTACACACACACACACACACACACACACACACACACACATGCACGCACGCACGCACGCATGCAGTAAAAAGAAAGTGAGGCTGAGAAATTGATTTCTTTGAAGGAATTGGCTCCTGAGACTGCAAGGACTGGAAAGTCTGAAATTTATAGACCAGGCCAGTAGATTCGGGTCAGAGTTGATGTTGCAGTCTTGAGTCCAAATTCCACAGCGCGGCAGGCTAGAGACTCAAGCGGCAGCCTCCTTAATGTCCCTGTCTTGGAACACTGAGAATTTTCTGCCTCACAGGAAACCTGTAACTTGGCTCTCAAAGTCTTCAAAGTTGGCGGGTAAGGCCCGTTCGCATGATGGAAGGCGAGCTCCATTTCAGAGCAAATTGGATAAGAATCGTAGCATCCAACACCCTCGTGGCAGCATCTATTCTAGTATCAGACCGAACAGCCGGTCCCTGTAGCTCAGCCACAGGAATATATAGAGCTGACACTTCTCCGGCATATCCCCTAATGTCCAAAGCCAGCCAGCAGTCTGTGTGTGGGATGGCTATTGACAAAAGCCTGGGATAAACACAGGACTCCACATTCCTACTGTACTCCAAACCACTTCAGAAAAAAAAAGAATGACTATCACAAGCAGTAGACATCAGAGTGTTTCCCCAAATCAATTTCCAGCTCTCTGCTCCCTCTCTGAATCTATGATGCCCACCAGCACGTAATCCTAAGACCCAATTCCTCTGCAGACTGAGCTGTCCTGAGTTCTTCCCAAACTCAAGCACCAGACCGCTCTATGGCCAGTGAGTAGGAAGGCATTCCACCAGAAGGACTTTACATCGTGGGCCAAAGTTCCCCTCCTGGTTTTGTTTGGTTGGTTGGTTGGTTTTGTATCTCCTGATTATGATTTAACTCAGCACATTTGAGATCCAACCACAGCTCTGCCCGCCACAAATTCCTTACACCAGGTTTCTAGAGGCCTTGAAACCTATGCCTATAACTTAGACTTACTCCCAAAAAAATTACAGCAAATAAGCCTGGCAGGGGTGACACACGCCTTTAATTCCAGCACTTGGGAGGCATATGCAAGTGGCTCTCTGAGTTTGAGACCAGCCTGGTCTATAGAATGAGTTCCAAGACAACCAGGGCTACACAGAGACACCCTGTCTTGAAATCACCAAGCAAACAAATGAACAAAAAAAACTGTAGCAAATTACAAATTATGAAATGATCAGCAAGAGCTAGGACTCCACTTCTAGATCAGGAACTCAGCACTTGCCCTAAATCCTGGCAGACTCACTCGAGACTTTACAGGTAATAAGCAGGTGAGGCTCCAGGTAACAACAAATGTAAAACACACATCCAGAAGTTCCTGCTAAAGTATGTCATCCTCTCTTTCAGATCATAGTGTCGGTGTCTCGTATTGCTTCCCAGCTTTGGCCACAAGGTCGGTGACTATAACGGTGATAAGACCTCCCTTCTGGTTTGGGGATAAAAGTCAATTTTGAGGTTTTCCAGACCCCTGGTTGGTATATTCAGACCTCATTTCCCAGCCTTGCCCAGGGAAGCCACTGTATTCATAAAGGCCTGTGTGAAGGTTATGATATAGGCTCCAGACTCAGATTAAACATATGTCCTAAGGCCATTGAGAATTCATATTCATGAATGTTTCAATAGGATTAAATCCATTCCACAAAATTCTGTGAAATGTAACTAAAATTTTGAAGTGTGGCACTGAATTAATTACTTTGTGTAGCTGCAACCAACATGCTTGAGGAAAACACCTAAAGTGGGGAAATTTTTACTTATGGCTTCAGAAGGTTACTTCACTCCAGGTGCCTGTCTGATACCACCTTCTGGCAGCCCCTCTCAAAATAGTGGCACCAGCTCCATGGGGTGTATTAGAGCAGATGTCTGTAGTAGACATTTCATACTCAAAAAGAGACCCCACTAGATGTGACTTAAGAATCTCTCATAACACAATGATAATTGAAAAACAAACAAACATTTGAAGTGTGAGTATTGGTAGGCAAAATGTAAACACTCCCAAGTCCACAATCAGGGAATTACGTTAAGTTTGGTATCCAGGCCTTGGCCAAATGAGTCAGTGAAATCCTTTGAGAAGTACAAAGTGTAGCTTACCTTTGTCGATGCTGGGCCCAAAGATGCCTTCAGATGACTTCTGATGAGTATGGTCTCTGGCTCAGTCTCCTTTCAAGCTGAGTTTCTTCTTTATAGAATTGTTCATTGTGGTGACTACATTCCTGACTTAATTATTTGATGTCTTTCTTCTCTGCAGGGATGAGTTTGGGAAGCCTGAGTCTGGTTTACTGACTTCTGGTAACTCTAAGTACGTCTAGCAACCGTTCATTAAGTAAATTAACACCAGCCGACCATCAACCAACCAGTAGTTAAAGCACTCAATGTATCAGCTGGGACCTGGCATGCGTTTTCATTCATATGCCTATGTCCAGTTGGAGTCAAAGCAAATCGGAATCCAATTAAGTGGATTTCCCCCATCCTCCTCCTTTCTACTATTGTAGTATCCATAGTGAGAAACTGCCCCCTGTTTTCTGCAAGGAAGGAATTATTTGTTTTGATGAATTCCTAGAAAAGTACGACCAGCCTATGTATGTTATCAACTACGCATCTTTTATCTTCCTTTCCTAAAAATGTTCCTTCAAAGCCTGAAGAAAAAAATGTGTTTGGAGTTTTTTTTTCTATACTTATTTTTGTCCTTCAAAATGAAGGTGTCTGTAAATATACTTAACTAAGTCAAATCCCTCCTCTCTCTCTCTTTCTCTCTCTCCCCTCTGTCTCTCTATGTCTGTCTCTCTATCTCCCTCCCTCCCTCCTTCTCTGTGTCCTCTAGTCTTATGTCATGATACACTAAATGCCCCAGTCTTCCACAGAATAAGAATGTAAATTAATGAAGTGTTCATTAGACATCAGGTTCGGGTTAATCCCAGAATGACATAGAGAACAACGGAGATGTAGTCATGCCTTTGCACATGTTTGAGGAAGGCATAAATTAAGCAACTGGAATAGGAGCTAATAAAGTACTGTGGAAGTCCAAATAAAAGAAATTTTGTCTAGTCTCCTTGAGAATATGATATTTAGCCTGAAAATTAAAAGAATCAGTTGCTAAGTAAGCGGAGTTGCCTTAGGGATGCTGTTGTGGGTAGAAGGAAGGATGGTAAAGGAGAATCGGGATTCAAAAGGGACTTGTTATATCCATGCAAAGGAAAGAACATAGCAGAAGGGAGCTTCCCAACATAATACATACCACATTTCCTCTGTTCTTGTCCCTTATTACTCCCTTGATCTGAAATACTGTTCTTCTTCTCATACTACCATATACCTGGTTCAAAGTTTATTACTCTTCTCATCCTACCATGTACCAGGTTCAATGTTGCTTTGTGTCCTGAAGTTTTCCCAGAATCCCCTTTGATGGAGATTCTCTTTCCCTTTATATCTCTTTACACACACACACACACACACACACACACACACACACCTTGGAGCTCATCTGGTTCTAGTTTAACCATGTTACTCTCTGCCCTTTGTATGATGACAACCTCAGTATACTTTATTTGCCAACACACCAAGTAGCAGTGTTCAGGGGAACTCAATCCTTTTGCTAGACTGAATTGAATTAAACTATTTGATTTGCCCTTCTTCACAGTGACAAATATTCCAGGAGGCTTTGAGCCCCAAATCACACCTAATTTGCAATCATTTTCTTCTATATTTCTGACAATAAGGCTTTCTATCTAATTATTGTCCTCAAGAAATCCCACAGAGGGCAAAAGGAATGTAAGCTTTTCAGTGTGGAGCTATCTCTAAAAGAACATATTGAGAGAAAGGTTTAACTTGTGCAAGAAGATTAATAGTCTAAGCTTAAAAGTCATTAAGAAAATGTAAGAGAAGGATGAAACTGGAATAAACAAGGCTATGTATAATGAAACAGATTTTTATGTCAAAGGCAAATTATAAGCATTAGAACTGCCACTGAGTTTTACCAGATCTGGAAGTGTCCTGGATATGTTGCATGGGGAGACAGACACACCACGGAAAGTTCCAGCCACAGAAACTGGGTCAGCACTGAAGATCTGAGAACATTCTAGAGAGGATTGTTCTAAGAGCTGGATGTCTGGGTTTAGTAACTGGGCTTCCTGTGTGTTCCCCTGCTTAGCTTCTGCTCTTCAGCTAGCCCTGGTTTGGGGGCCCTTTTGTAGACAGCTCAGTCCTTTCTGCACCGGACACTTTCTTGTTCTTCTAGTGCCCAAACAGAAGAACTACTCAGAGAATGTGGAAGAGAAAAATGACAACCACAGAATAACAATTCATTGTTTTAAAGTTCACTTTTCCCTTTGTGCTGCCCTTTCCTTTTGTAAAATGAACACCATAATGCTACCCCTGCTTAGGATATAGAGTTGTCATGAGCAAGGGCTCATGTATATACAAAGCACCCTTGGAAATGGAGGCGTCGCACTACAATATATATAGAAAGGCATCTGTTCAGTTTTTCTTCAGGTTCAGAGAAACCTGACTTCATTCTCTTCATCCATTTACTTGATCATGTGATCACTCCATCATCTGGAGATGTTCAGTCCACTAACTATCATTAATAATACATCACACTCTCTACTTACCGCTAAACATGCTTTATAGGATTGCCACAATGAAAGAGTGAGGATCTTTGATTGTAAGTCAAGGCACACAGCCTTTTGATTTGGGGCTTGTATGAGACAGCACAGTTTGTTTGCTGTTTTCACACCACACAGGATGAAGAGATTTTCTCTTCTACTCAGCTGTCCTGGAGCAACTTGTTGCATCTCAATGTTTACAACTCGGGAATGTGACTGGCTAGTTTTTTTTTTAATGGTGGCCCCCTGGAACAACTCAGTAGGAGTTTGGGCATTGAAAAATACTGTAATGTAAATATACATATAAATAATCCCAAACATGTCTTCCAAACTTCTAATATTCTACTGAGGTTTTTTTTTATGAAATACAGTTGATAAGCATCTGGAAGTTTAATTTTATTTGTATGGACATCATAATAGGCCTTTACTGTATAATGCTAAACAAGGAAGCCCTGCCAGTGGCACCTGCTTTCCTGTAGTCTACAGTATACAACGAAAGCCAGATGTGAGCCAAGCAAACACAACCATGTGTGTGGTACCTAGAGAGGAATGAAGAGTGAGCAATATGCTTGCAGAAACCCCTAGCTGAGTGGAAGGTGCACTTGATGCTGAGAGCAATCTTTAGTCTGCAGTGTGAAGAAGAGTGCACAGTGAGAGGTGGGAAAGGAGAGTGTTCTCATTGCCTCCGCAGTGGAAGCTGAGGAAAGAGAACATTCTCATTGTCTCTACAGTGGAAGATGGGGAAAGAGAACATTCTCATTGTCTCCGCAGTGGAAGCTGGGGAAAGGAGAGTGTTCTCATTGCCTCCACAGTGGAAGCTGAGGAAAGAGAAAGCTCTCATTGCCTCTGCAGTGGAAGCTGGGGAAAGAGAGTGCTTTCATTGCCTCTATGTGTTGTACTTTAAAGTTTGCACTCAAAGTAGAGTAACTAATGCCAGAGTAACTGTGGTTCAACTCATAATTCTGTATTTTTCAACTTGAACTATCTTACTGGAGATGTTATATAACCTTGCAGCCTTAACTACCTCATTGTCTTAGTTAGGGTTTCAATTGCTGTGAAGAAACACCACGACCATGGCAATTTTATAAAGGAAAACAATTAATTGGGCCTGACTTACAGTTTCAGAGGCTTAGTCCATTATCGTCATGGTAGGATGCATGGAGCATGCAGGCAGACATGGTGCTGGAGAAGGAGCTGAGAGTTTCACACCTTGATGTGCAGGCAACAGAAAGTGAATTGTCACACTGGGCATGACTTGAACATACATGAGACCTCAAAGCTCACCTCCACAGTTTCACCCTTCCTCCAACAAGGCCACGCCTACCCCAGCAAGGCCATACCTCCTAATAATGCCACTCCATATGGGCCAAGTATTCAAACACATGAGTCTGTAGGGGCCATACCTATTCAAACCAGCAATTCCACTCCATGGCTCCTATAGGCTTGCAGCTATAGCATAATGCAAAATGCATTTAGTCCAACCTCAAAAGTCCCCAAAATATATCACAGTCTAAACAATGTTTCAAAGTCTAAAGTTCAAAGTCTCCTTTGAGATTCATGTAATCTCTTAATTGTAATCCCTTATAAAATAAAAATCAAAGATCACATATAGAAGTATGTATAATATATAATGACACAGAACATATATTACCATTCAATAATGGAAGAAATGGAGAACAGTGAAGAAATACTGTACCAAAGAAAGACCAAAAACCAGCTAGGCAAACTGCAGACTCTGTTTCTCCATGCCTGATGTCAAAACTCTCTTTTGCTCTCCAACTATTTTCAGCTTTGTTGACTACAGCACACTTCTTTCATTCGGGCTTGTCCCACTCCCCATTAGCAGCTTGTCTCAGCAGGCATCCCATGGCTCTGGCATCTCTAGCATCTTAGGGTCTGCAAGACGATCCAAACTTCACCTTTACAGCTTCACACGATGACCTCTCTATGCAGGGACACCCCTGCCACATGCTTTTTTAGTCACAGAGGGAGATTCCATAACCCCCTCTTTGCAACCTTGACTCTAAAGCCAGAACCACATGACCAAATCTGCCAAGTTCTGTCACTTGCTGGGGCTGAAACATGGCTCCCTTGTTCAATTACATCTTCAGCAGCTTTCTGTTTTCCATCACTGTCTAAGCTTGGCTGTTTTGAAACTTGCTCTGTAGACCAAGCTGGCCTGGAACTCAGAGATCCTCTTGCCACTGCCTCTGAAGTGCTAGGATTAAAGGTGTGCACCACTATACCTGGCTCTGAGTTTTTCTTTAATCCCTTTTCATAAATTGGAAACTTAGCTGGGTGTGATCTTGCCCTGAAGTCACCACTCCCTTTATTCCATATCTTAATCTGTTTATATCCTTGAACCTAGGACTTAGCTTCATTTTATTTCCTAGTGCTCCTTTTCTCCTCAAATTGTACATTTTGTATTTTTCTTTGCTCAGCTTGTTCCTTTTCATTATAGGTCAGTATATGAGTGACCATTAATAACCACACAACAGAGTTAATACTAGGCTGTTTTGAGGTTTTTCTCTGCCAGTGGAATGAACCCAAATCTCTTCACTTTAGTCTCAGGCAGACTCTTCAGACAAAGGCAAAGGCATTCACATTCTTCACCAAAATAACACAAGAGTACTCTCTAAGCAACATACTAAAATTCTTCTCCTCTGAAACCTCTTGAGCCAGGCCCCTACAATTCAAATCACCTTCAGCACCACTATCTTCCATGTCCCTATTAGTATGACCCACTAAACAAGGCTTAAAGTATTCCACTGTTTTCCTAACTGAAACTCCTAGTGTCCAAGTTCCTTCAAACAAGGCATGGTCAGGCTGATCACAGCAATTCCCCAGTTCCTGGTACCAATTTCTGTTTTAGTTACAGTTTCAATTAAGGTGAAGAAACACCATAACTATGGTTACAAAGGAAAACAATTCATTAGGGATGGCTTCCAGGTTCAGTGATTTAGTCCATTATCATCACATCAGGAAAAACAGGAGCATGCGTACAGACATGGTGCTGGAGAAGGAGCTGAGAATTCTATATCTTGATATGTAGGCAACAGGAAGTGAACTGTCACACTAGGCATGGACTGAACATATATGAGACCTCAAAACTCACCTCCACAGTTTCACACTTCTTCCACAAGGCCACACCTACCCCAACAAGGCCATACCTCCTAATAGTGCCATTCCATATGAACCAAGTATTCAAACACATGTGTCTATGGGGACCATACCTATTCAAATCACTACACTTGTTGTTGGGTTTTCTGTCCTGCCCAGTTCCCGCAATCTTTAAGTCCCAAAGAAATCACACAGAGGTCTACATTAGTTATAAACTGATTGGCCCAGTATGTCAGGCTTCTTATTAACTCTTATAACTTATATTAGCCCATTATTCTTATCTGTGTTATCCACATGACTCAGTACTTTTTTTCAGTGAGGCAATCACATCTTGCTTCTTCTGTGGCTGGGCCAGAACTGCAGAGGAATGGGCTTCCTTCTTCCCAGAATTCTCCTGTTCTCCTTGACCCGACTCTACTTCTTGTCTGGTTGTCCTGTCTATACTTCCTGTCTGGCTACTGGCCAGTCAGCATTTATTTAAAATATAATTGACAGAATACAGACCATAGTCCCACACCACAGACTCATCAATAAAATGTGAAGTACAAAGCCAGATTGTTTCACTGCTGTAATGCTCAGTGAACTCATATATCAAAGGGCTCGTGAAAGGCAGCACAGCTGATAGTGAGAGCTATGTGAGTGTTAGCATTGTGATCAGGATTATGATCATGATTGTTACTTTCATTAATACCATCAGCCAATTTCAAGAGGCAAATCATGACCACAGCCTCAAATTTCCATCTGTAAATGGGAATATTAGCACTTACAAAAATCATTTCAAGAGGCAAATCATGACCAAAGCCTCAAATTTCCATCCATAAATAGGAATATTAGCACTTACAATGTGAGGAAATTAACTGACATGATAAACGTACTGTGTATGTCTATAATAGGCATTTTTAAAATTTTTTTATTTTTCCATTCAAAAATTGACACTTCCTCCCATTCTCCCATTCCCTTCACACTCCCTCACTAACCCTCCTCCTTCCCCCTCCATCCTTAAGAGAGGCCAGGGTACCCTGCCCTATGGGAAGTCCAAGGCCCTCCCCCTCCATCCCGGCCTAGGAAGGTGTGCATCCAAGTAAACTAGGGTCCCAAAAAGCCAATACATGCAGAAGAGACAGGTCCCAGTGCCATTATTGATGGCTTCTCAGTCTGTCCCCATTGGCAGCCACATTCAGAGAGTCCGGTTTGATCACATGCTCATTCAGTCCTGGTCCAGCTGGATTTGGTGAGCTCCCATTAGATCAGGCACACTGTCTCAGTGGGTCGACCAACCTCTCACAGTCCTGACTTCTTTGCTCATCTTCTCCCTCCTTCTGCTCTTCAACTGGACCTTGGGAGCTCAGTCCATTGCTCTGATGTGGATGTGGGTCTCTGTCTCTATCTCCATCCATCGGACGAAATTTCAATGGTGATATTCAAGATATTCATCAGTGTGACTATGGGACAAGGCCAGTTCAGGCACCCTCTCCTCTGCTGCCCAAGGACCTAGCTGGGGACATCCCCGTGGACACCTGGGATCCCCTCTAGAGCCAAGTCTCTAGCCAATCCTGAAATGGCTCCTTAATGTAGATATCTTCTTCCCTGCTCCAATATCTGCCCTTCCTCCATCTCCACCCTCCCACTCCCCCAAGCTCTCCCCAGTACTTCCCTTCTCCCTTCTCCTTCCCCCTCTCCCCTTTTCCCAACCTTACCCCTTCCCTACCCCCACCCCCGTGCTACCAACTTTTGCCCAGCTATCTTGTTTGCTTCCAGTTTCCAGGAGGATTTATATATGTTTTTCTCTGGGTTCACCTTGCTATTTGGCTTCTCTAGGCTTGTGAACTATAGGCTTAATGTCCTTTGTTTATGGCTAGAGTCCACTAATGAGTGAGTACATACCATATTCATCTTTTTGGGTCTGGGTTATCTCATTAAGGATAGTGTTTTCTATTTCCATCCATTTGCATGCAAAATTCAAGATGTCATTGTTTTTTACTGCTGAGTAGTACTCTAATGTGTATATATTCTACACTTTCTTGATCCATTCTTCCATTGAGGGGCACCTAGGTTGTTTCCAGGTTCTGGCTATTACAAATAATGCTGCTATGAACATAGTTGAACAAATGCTTTTGTAGTATGATTGGGCATCTCTTGGGTATATTCCTAAGAGTGGTATTGCTGGATCCTGAGGTAGGTTGATTCCCAATTTTCTGAGAAACCACCACACTGATTTCCAAAGTAGTTGCACAAGTTTGCATTCCCACCAGCAATGGATAAGTGTTCCCCTTACTCCACATCCTCTCTGGCATAGACTATCATTCGTGTTTTTGATTTTAGCCATTCTGACAGGTATAGGATGATATCTCAAAGTTGTTTTGATTTGCATTTCCCTGATCACTAAGGAAGTTGAACATGACCTTAAGTATCTTTTGGCCATTTGAACTTCTTCTGTTGAGAATTCTCTGTTCAGATCATTACCCCATTTTTTTAATTGGGTTATTTAGAATTTTAATATCTAGTTTCTTGAGTTCTTTATATATGTTGGAGAACAGACATTTGTCTGATGTGGGGTTGGTGAAGATCTTCCGCCATTCAATAAGATGTCTTTTTGTCTTAATGACTGTGCCCTTTGCTTTACAGAAGCTTCTCAGTTTCAGGAGGTCCCATTTATTCATTGTTGCTCTTATTGTCTGTGCCACTGGGCTTATACTAAGGAAGTGGTCTCCTGTGCCCATGTATTGCAGGCTACTTCCCTCTTTCTCTTCTATCAGGTTCAGTGTGGTCAGATTTATATTGAGGTCTTTATTCCATTTGGAATTGAGTTTTGTGCATGGTGATAGATAAGGATCTATTTTCATTCTCCTACAGGTTGACATCCAGTTATGTCAGCACCATTTGTTAAAGATGCTTTCTCTCTTCCATTGTATAATTTCAGCTTCTTTGTCAAATATGAGGTGTTCAATGGTTTGTGGATTAATATCCAGGTCTTCTATTCAATTCCATTGGTCAATGTCTCTGTTTTTATGCCAATACCAAGCTTTTTTTTACTACTGTAGCTCTGTAATAGAGTTTGAAGTCCAGGATGGTAATGCCTCCGGAAGTTCCTTTATTGAATAGGATTGTTTTGGTTATCCTGGGCTTTTGTTTTTCCATATAAAGTTAGTTGTTGTTCTCTCAAGGTCTATGAAGAATTTTGTTGGAATTTTGATGGGGATTGCATTGAATCTATAGATTGCCTTTGGTAGAATTGCCATTTTTACTATATTGATCCTGCCAATACAGAAGCATGGGCGCTCCTTCCATTTTCTGGTGTCCTCTTCAGTTTCTTTCTTCAAAGCCTTAAAGTTCTTGTCAAATAGATCTTTCACTTCCTTGGTTAGTGTTACCCCAAGATACTTTATGCTATTTGTGGCTATCATGAAAGGTGATATTTCTCTGATTTCCCTCTCTGCTCCTTTATCCTTTGTGTATAGGAGGGCTACTGATTTTTTTTCGAGTTGATCTTTTATCCTGCCACATCACTGAAGGTATTTATCAGCTGTAGGAGTTCTTTGGTAGGATTTTTAGGGTCACTTATGTGCACTATCATATCATCTGCAAATAACAAAAGTTTGACTTGTTCCTTTCCAATTCGAATCCCCTTGATCTCCTTATGTTGTCTTATAGCTATTGCTAGAACTTCAAGCACTATATTGAAGAGATATGGAGAGAGTGGACAGCCTTGTCTTGTTTCTGATTTTAGTGGAATCGCTTTGAGTTTCTCTCCATTTAATTTGATGTTAGCTGTCAGCTTGCTGTATATTGCTTTTGTTATATTTAGATATGATCCTTGTATCCCTAACTTCTCCAAGACCTTTATCCTAAAGGGGTGTTGAATTTTGTCAAATGCTTTTTCAGCATCTAATGAAATGATCATATGGTTTTTTTCTTTCAGTTTATTTATATGATGGATTACATTGATAGATTTTCGTATGTTGAACTAGCCCTGCATCTCTGGGATGAAGCCTACTTGATCATAATGGCTGATTATTTGATGTGTTCTTGGATTCGGTTTGCCAGTATTTTATTGAGAATTTTTGCATCGATGTTCGTGAGTGAGCCTGATCTGTAATTCTCTTTCTTGGTTGTATCTTTGTGTGGTTTTGGTATCAGGGTAACTGTAGCTTCATAAAAAGTGTTTGGCAATGACTCTTCTGTTTCTATTATGTGAAACACATTAAGGAGTACAGGTATTAGCTCTTCTTGAAAGTTCTGGTAGAATTCTGCATTAAAACCATCTGGTCCTGGGCTTTTTTTGGTTGGGAGGTTTTTGATGACAGCTTCTATTTCTTCGCAACTTACAGGTCTATTTAAATTGTTTACCTGGTCTTGATTTAATTTCAGTATATGGTATTTATCTTAAAAACTA
>PVIU01003991.1:65621-134597 GCA_004026605.1 Ondatra zibethicus
CTGAATTTCCTCAGTGTCTGTTGTTATGTCCCCCTTTTCATTTCTGATCTTGTTAATTTGAGTGTTCTCTCTCTGCCTTTTGATTAGTTTGGATAGGGGTTTGTCGATCTTGTTGATTTTCTCAAGGAACCAGCTCTTTGTTTCATTGATTCTTTGGATTGTTTTCTGTGTCTCTATTTTGTTGATTTCAGCCCTCAGTGAATAATCATATTTCCAGTCTTCTACTTCTCCTGGGTGTGTCTGCTTCTTTTGTGGCTAACTGTGTACTTGGGGATTTTTCTTGTTCTGCCCTCTCTTAGGTCCCCTCAGCACTGGAGTTGGCTCTCAGATCCCCTCCTCCCTGAAGTAGGCTGTGGTGGTGGATCTAAGGATCCCCCTCAAGATGGATCTACTGGTACTGGATCCGGGCCACTTGCTGGCCAAGGACCTCGCAGACAAAAGGACTTGGTAGATGCCAGCTCCGTGGAACAAAGAAACCCCTGCAGCCTTGCACTCACCACTTTGTCCCCAGAGCCTCAGCCCTGAAGCAGGCTGAGTTGGGGGATCCTAGGACCCCGCAGATGGAAATGGGTCCTTGGGGGGCAAGCTGGGGTGGGATAAGTAGAAAAGCCAGTAGCCGGGGAGAATCCCTGCTGAATGGCCAGAAAGTTTAGGGGATTGGAGGGCGCCTGTACTCCTTTCCCAGGGCGGCTGTGCGGCTGGGCGGGGACACACTTACCCCTCCGGATGGCTCTACTGGTACTTATAATAGGCATTTTTGAATACTTAGAAAATACTAGAAATAGTCCAACTTTCCTTGAGTCTAAACCTTGACCTTGGCCCCAATTTGACATTAATCATCTGTCTAAATGCAGAAATACAGACAGTATCAGCTCCAGGCTTGGCTAAAGCAAGGAACCCAAAGCAGAGGACAAATTAGCTATATCACCCTCCTATCCTTGCCTAGCAAAACCCATTATAGAAGCCAAATGCTGCATCTTGCTGGGATCTCCTTTTATCAGCTATTTAGTCATGGCACTTCTGATATCTCTGACCTGGACAGTTTCCCACATCTGTTGCTCTGAGCATCATTCTCAGTGAAGAAAGGGTCAGTGATACAGGGGAGGTAGATACAGTAGAATACCTGAGTGTCAAGGATCGATGCAATGATCTTTTGATGCTTCTCCTTGGGTACCCATTGATATCAGTCTAGGGGCCGTTCTCAGCAAAAAAGAACCTATCACCTAGCCATTTTCCCAGGTTCTGTTAAAAAGCTGACACCATTAATCTGCTCTACATTACTTCTCATTATGTAGAAATGTACTCTTGAACAAAAGTCCCCTTGTTCAGCTGCCCGTGGCTGTGGGCCACACACCAGAAATTCATAATTAGTCAATATTATCCACCCAAATAATTTCCAGAATTTGAAAAGCTCAGAACTATGTCTATTATTGTGAAGACATAGTCACACAAGATGCAATCTGCCAGTCAGTAAGGAAATTAATACGGAGAAATACCCTTCAAACAGTATTAATTAAGGGATGAACTGCTAATGCCATTGATTATATTTGTTTCATCCATTTTCTGAGGTTAGCCAACACTGATACCACATAGGAACTGAACATCCTTCTATTTGAAGATAAAGGAGATTTGGAATAGAGTGTCACCAATATATGTGTCAATACACTTAGAAACTCCAAAGAGCCTGAGATATTCTTTGACTAGATTGAATATTTCTAGGTCCATTGTCCTTTCTCCAGATATGTTTACTTTAATATCCACAGAATATTGAACTTTACTTAATCACAGTCACCCCCTGCTCCATCTATCTCTGACTACTTCAAGTAGAAGCAATCCAGATTATATAAAAGACAACCAGTGCAAATGAATGATGGTTGGTCTGTTCTCTGGATTTCTCTGCTTGAACCCTTTAGTTGGTTGACTTCCTTCTTCCTTTCTTCCTTCCTTCCTTCCTTTCTCCCTTTTTGTTTATTTTAAGAAATCGATCTAGTAAAGCACGCTTCATTGATGCTAATTTCAAGCTGTCACAACCGCAGGAGTCATGCTCCTGTGAAAAACTAAGCTTAAAAATACAAAAATGCTTTAAAAACTAGAAAATCCCAGTGCTGGGTAGTTTGATATCAACTTGACAAAAGTTAGAGTCATCAGAGACGAGGAAGCCTCAATTGAGAAAATGCTTCCATAAGATCAGGCTGTAGTCAAGACTATTAGGAATTTTGTTAATTAATGATTGACGTGGGAGGGCCCAGCCCATTGTGGGTGGTGCCATTCCTAGGCTGGAGGTCCTGGGCTCTATAATAAAGCAGGCTTAGCAACCCATGGAAAGCAAGCTGCCAGTAAACAGTGTTCCTCCATGGGTTCTGCATCTGCTCCTGCCTCCAGGTTCCTGTCCTGTTTGAATTCCTCCCCTCACTGCTTTTGACAACGAATTATTATAAGGAACTGAGAGTGACATAGCCCTTTCCTCCCAACCTTACTTTTGATCATGTTGTTGTATCATAACAATACTAACCTAACCAAGACAATCTTTAATAAAAAAATATTACTTATCATCCATTAACATAAATCCCTGCTAAACATGCCAGAGGAAGGACTTTTTCTGCTTAGATAGCTTCTGACAAGAAGATCCTGTTCCTTAGTCCCCTATTCCAAACCCACACCCTTCAGGCTGATCTAACATAATGTGGGCTCAATTCTGCAGGTTCCTAGATCCAAACCACTATTTTTACTTTCGGTTCATAGCCACATAAAATAATTCAAATCCCTTCCAGAAGAATAAAAGTCTCTAAATTTATTAGAAAGTAATTCTAGCATGATAGACTCTTCGGTTTTCTAGACTATAATAACAGCCTTTCATTTGTTTCCTCTATGGTTTAACTTGAAAGTTACTTCCAAACATTCCATTTAAAACTGAGTGTCCTCCATATCTCAGCTCTACGAGGAAGAAACTGTGGTAGGTAAATCCAGTTGCTCTTCTGCCTAATAATTGAGTAAAAATGGAACCCAACAGTAAACAGCAGCCCAAATGCAGGATCCCAGATCCAACAGATACTGTTCTGCTGCCCTGCTTGCTTCAAGTTTCCAGTGAGGAATAATCAGTCTTGAAACCTGAAATCCTGCCACACCCTTCTGCTTTCTGCTTCCACTCCAGAGGTGACCAGTACCTAGAAGCTGATATGCAACATTTCTGTTCATGTTTTTTGTACGATGAATAGATATTTCCACAAATAACACTGTAGTAGTGTTGTAACCAATTAATATTTAAATGAATGCTTCCACACTATGCATATGTTTTACACTTTATTGTTTACAATCCATTATGTGTTTGTAAGATGTATCTGCTCATGTACACCAACTTATTTTAGTTTTTGCATAGCAATCCATTATGTGAGTTAACCACAGCTTACTTATCCAATCCCATTATGCCAAATACTTAAGTGTAGGAGAAATGCAACAATGACCTGAAGGCCAACCTACCTGATACACTGCACGGCACTTCTAAATATGCTTATAATGGTATAAGCATTGTTATAATGTATAAGCATGTTTCTGAGGATTCCCAGAAGTCAGAACACTGGATTCTAAAGTAACATGCGTGGTTAGCCTGCTGACATGTTTGCACCCTCCATGTCTCCTTTTTTGTGCTTCTTCCACATAGAGTCCCTGGGGTTACAAGTGTTCACTACTCAATACGAGGTAATGTGCTAACAATAGGTTACCACTATATAAGAGGTTGTTCACATGTGATAAAGTAGATGCTGATCCTTTACACTTTCTCAGGAGTGGTCCATCTCCACACCCTTTACTAACCCACAGGCATTGTGGTCCTTGTTGAGGGATGCCCTGGTAAAGACTGCAGTTGCAAGATATATCTTCTCATTTACACTAACCCATTTACGTTGTTGTGTAGCAAGCCACTGTGTGAGCTAATCATAGCTTGCTTACTAAATCCTATTATACAAAAGATTTACAAGTATCTTAGATTGCTTAAGATTACTGAGATTACAATTGTACAATATATATCTGTGTGCATTTATATATACAAACATATACACACATATGAGCACATATAAATGTGCATACACACTCCTTGTGCGGATCCTCACATACATTTCTTTACTGTTTGTATATATGCATGATTTTCATATAAACGTATACGTGGAATGGGCTGTTTTAGAATATTACATCTAAAGCATTCATGGACATTGACAAATTGTTCACTTTATCAATTTGCCAGTATTAGCAAGACATACTTAACCTCAAATTGCAACTTAAAAGATTTTATTAGTTACATTCTCCAAGGATAATACAATAAAATTGCAAATAGTTACCAAAAGCAAGCGAAAATCAAAATTACTTGAAAGCCAAAGCTATACCCTCAAATAACTGGGTAATAAGCCTAAAATGTAATGAAGAATCCAACAATTCTTATCAAATTCTATGAAAGTTAACTGAAAATTGAATTCAAGGGACATACCGCAAATTAAATTCACAGATCACAAATGTTTTCAGTTCACACATGTGAGGCCCTGGTTCTGCAAAACAATTATTCCTTTCATAATTAAAGTATAAGGAAATGTTAAACAAAAATGCACTGCTCATCTTTCTAACGCAGAAGCAGCAACATAAACCAGAGAGAAAGATGAATTAACAATGTCTGTAATTATCAAAAAGGTAAAGCAATAGTGATAACAATATCTAAAATCTGTTTCCTTTGAAAGACAAAAGGTAAACAAATATGGAAGTTACTTACAGAGAAAGAGAGACAGCAAGAGTAGGATCTGCTAGGAAGAGGATCTTCTGTAAGCAGGAAAGATGCTAACGGGTGTAGCACATGCAACTTAAGGAAATCAGTTTTTAAACTTAAAGGAAGTTTAGGATTTCCTCAAAAAATGAACAAAATTAGCATAAGAGAAAAGTCATATTATTTATTGTTTCATTACCATAATTACTACTGCATAATATGAAATATTTAAAGTGCATATTTTAGGAACTGGAAGTGCTAATTTTTCTTATTTGATCATTACACATCATATAAGTAGATAAGTAGATTATGATCCATAAATATGTCATGTTTTCAGAGTTTAAAAATAATAGATAGATAGATTAAAAACAAATCATCAGCAACAAAATACTACCAAGTCAGAAATAGTTTCACATTCCTGTAATCCCAGTACTTAAGCATCTGAGGCAGGAGAATCTTGATTTGGGAGCTGGTTAGAGCTACATAGTGATATCATGTCTTATTTGATCATTACACATTATATATGTGCATTGATGATTAGATTGTGGTCCATAAATATGTCATGATTTCAGAGATTAAAAAATAATAAATAAATGGATAGATAGATAAATGAATGAATAAATAAATAGAACAGTAAAAGGCTACCAAACTAGAAATAGTGTCACATGTCTATAATCCCAGTACTAAGGCATCTGAGTCTGGAGAATCTTGATTGGGAGCCAGCTAGAGCTACATAGTGATACCCTGACTCAAGAAAGAGCAAACCACAACAAAGTAACAAAAAGTTTTGGAAAAGACCCCTTTTCATTTAAAAATTAACTTTTATTTTAAAACACAGAAGTTCAAAACTAGCTATCAGCTACCATTAACAAATGAGTAATTTCAAATGTTATATAAAATACTTCAGGTCTTACCAGAAACAATTCCAGCAAGATACACAAACGGTCAGCAACCACATGAAAAAGATGCTCAACAGAATTAGCCATTGGGAAATGCAAATTAAACTACAGTTAGATCCCATTTTGTAGCCAGAAAATGGTTTAATTTTAAAAAGAAAGTAAATAACAAACGTTGGCAAAGATGTGGAGAAATTAGAATCCTCACTCGCTGCTGGTGGAAATGCGAAACAATGCAGCCATTTTACAACACTTTGCCAACTCCTCAGAACGAAATGCAGAATTACCATATGATCCAGCATTTCCACTTCTAGGTATATACTCAAGAGAAACGAAAACTGATGTAAACACAACAATGTGTGTGCAAATGTTTAAATCAGCTTTATTCTTAATGGCCCCAAAGCCGAGACAACCCAAATGTTCAACAGAAAGTCAATGGACAAGGAAAGTGAGGAATCCTCTTAAGATGCAAGGAAGTGATAGGGGATAACGTTCTGATCCATGTTACAACCCAGAGACAAACTGAAAGCATTATACAAAATGTAAAGTCTGTGTGTATGATTCTGTTTTGAAAACAAGTTCAGAATGGCTGATGTATAGGCCGAAAGCCTGTCAGTGGTTGGGTAAATGTAGGTTCCTTTGAGGAGTGACAGTTATTTTTGAGAATCCAATGATGGTGAGGGCAGCAGGATCCTATGGATATTCTGAAGCTGTTGCATTGTGTACTTTGTATGAGTAAAATGTCTGTTATGTAAATTATACATAAGCAGAGCTGTTGAGTCCCTAAAAGAATGGCCTGAAACACTAAGGATAAGCCAGATGGACCCACACTTAGGTGCTGTTATTTTGAAAACATTGTTTTATATCTATGAGGCTTCCGGCTCATTCCTTGTTCTCGATATTCATAAAAAACCCCTAATAAATAGAGAATTAAGCTTTTAATTCTTCCATAGAAAATAAACTGTGAAAATTGCCATTCTGTTGTAGAATACATGAAAGTACCTCATTGCAAATACTATGTCTGTGCCTAAATTGATAGAATCAGCTAAAATGCATGTTATGGAATTTAAAAACAATAAAATTAATGTAAAAATGTATTTATGGCATGTATGGTCTTGTGCCGACCTAAGGAAATTAATTGTAAAATGACTTAATAGAATCTTTGAAAGAATATGTATTACACAGATATCTATATACATAAACATCTATGTATAAAAATTTCATTAAGAAATGTTCTCACTTAAAACAAAAATGAGGCCAGCCTGGTCTACAAAGCAAGTTCCAGGACAGCCAGAGCTACACAGAAAATCCCTGCCTGGAAAAACAAAAAACCAAAAACCAAAACAAAAAGAACCTAATTCATTGACTTCTGCACATGTCTCAATACCGTAAAGTTGAGCATGACTTCCTTTCTTTCAATTTGAAAACAAATTCTGTCCCATCATTATCCCATTCCTTGTAGACTTTGACTAGAAGTGTTTTGCAAAGCTAGCTAAAATAAGCATAACTAATAACCAAGGAAGAAAAGGACCCACAGCAGGGCCGGTTCATAAACGTCCATGACCATATGTATGGAAGATCTGTAGTCTTGGCGTCCACAGGATAATTTAGTGGTCAGCTTTTTCTGAGTACTTTTAAACGACCTTAACATTCCTCCAAGTTGTACTAGATATCCTAAATGACCACTGCAAGTTTCTTGCTTCAGGCTGATCACACTGTTTTCCATCAATGTGTTCTGTTGTTTACCTCAGTTTGTAAGCTAAACGTCCTGATACAGCACCATCACTTGGGCTCTTGGTTCACATGTTAATGTGAGACCCCTGAGCCCACAAACTTCCTCAATTCTCTGTTAGACCCAGGAACTGTCAGTGAGATACCTTAGAAAACTAACAAATTCAGGACTTTTCTCTGTAGCTCAGAGCTTCTTAGACTACATGGTTCCATCTAAGTACATTACGTCTTTACGTGTTTCTGAACCCTTCTGATGTTTTGTCTGTGGGATAAAGGTGGGGAAGTTTGCAATCGTTTATCAAGAGGTATAGATTGGTGCAGAATGGTTTAACACAAGACCACTGAGACTAGACAGGGGTTTGCCACTTGACTCTTGAGAACAAGGACCCCAAATATGGAAAGTGCTCCATACCCCCTTGTAGTTTATTTCCTTCTGATACCTGCAACACACCTGAGGAAGACAAAGCAACTCAAGAGCACATTCCTTGAGAAAATAAGAGACCCAGCATGCCTGAAAAAGAGAGATGATGCTTTGAAGGCACCACTCATTGAAGAAAACTAGAAGAGATGATTTGAAGAAAGAAAATCTAACTGAACTAAGCGTTGAAGCCTTAAAATACCCCTGTAAGGAAGAGTTTCATGCTCACTGGTATGACAAACATTTTCCCAACAGAGGAAATTTAACACATTATATAAATACCCCAATCCGCAAATGCTC
The DNA here is from genome assembly GCA_004026605.1 of Ondatra zibethicus. Classification (NCBI taxonomy): domain Eukaryota; kingdom Metazoa; phylum Chordata; class Mammalia; order Rodentia; family Cricetidae; genus Ondatra; species Ondatra zibethicus. The sequence continues at coordinate 73,711 of PVIU01003991.1, forward strand.
TGGTAGTAATAATTAGTTTTCTCCCCTTTTCATCTCCGTTGTTTCTGCCCACACATATTTCCTATTTCAAGCTTTGGTGTAACAAGTGCATCTTTCAAAGTGGAAGCCCACGCCTTGTTTGCACAAACACAGGTCTCTTTATCGCCACGTGCAGTCTCTCTAGTTCCCAGAGCTGAACAATGCAGCATTTTCTTCTCTTCCAGAGCTCTGACAGAATTCATTTAATTTCCATGCAAAATGCAATCTGCGGATAATAATAGGTCACTCGCAGCAATTTCATTCAGCCTGCCAGATCACCCGTCACTATGCTAATTGTGGGATAGTGTCATGCACAGCCAAGGCGTGCACTTCGAATTAGGTTGGGCCTCTCGTGCTGGTGATGCTACAGAGAACACAACAGAAAATTTCAGCAAATACCATAGGCATTGCCCTTGTCCTCTGAAGTGACGGAGAAACCAAAGCAAGGATTCTTGTGTACAGAGGATCTTCAGCTTCAGTAATCTTCATGTCTCCTGCAACACCTACAGGCTTCTGGTATTTTGCTGGAAATGGGTAGATGCTGAAGTACTCTGATGGCCCTGCTTCTACAGCTTTATGGCTCCTTGGAGAGAAGCTAAGAGCAGCTGGATGATTGTTAGGGCAGGTGCCAATCACCCTCTGACTGGGTATCCCTGCTTTAAAATATTGATCACAAACCTTACATACTTTCTTTTCTGCACAACTTTTCTTTATGTAGAAATTTAAATCTACCGTGATGCTGTGTTTGTGCGTGTGTGTGTGTGTGTGTGTGTGTGTGTGTGTGTGTGTGTGTTTAGGAGTTTCCAAACTCGGGAAATATCACAGAATGTAATAACATAAAGATGGACCAAAACGATGACTTAACCCAAATTTCCTGTTTAATTTATTTCATGATATCTTATTTTTCTCATAAAGAAAATTCAGGATCACTGTAAATTATTTTGTTATGAGTTTAATAGGAAATGTCTCCCCAGCATTGTGTGTTGAATGACTGACTGGTTCCCTAGCTGGTGATTGTTATTTTGGGAACTGCTGGAAACTTCAGTAAGTCAAGTCTACCTGGAGGTAATAAGGTCCCCTGGGGTACGTCCTTGTGGGCTGTATCTTGTCCCCAGTTCCTGCTGTCCCCTTTTTCTCTGTTTTGGGGTAAACAGCCTCCTCTACCATATGCTATCTCACTCAGATCAGAGCAAACCAGCTGACCTTGAAGTCAAACCTTGAATCTGTGAGCCAAAACAACTCTCCCTCCTCGAAACTGTGCTTCTTGGGTATTTATTACTACGCCAAAATGTCTGATTAACACATTTGGGATGAGTAAAGAAAACAGAGACAGGCCCTTCCTCCAGAAAGACTAGTTCAGGTGTTGATGATGGTGTCAGAGGAAGGGGAAGTTAATCTTTAGAATGGAGGAAGATGAGACGTGGAGGATGTGAATGCAAGAAAATAGAAACAGAACCCTGAAGAGAGTGTGTGCCTCAGACCTGCCTGCATCATGGCTGCATGCTGAGCCCCGCCTACTTCCTGTTGTATAATGGGGATTGTATAATGAAGGGTATTTAGTGGGTTGTATAATAAGCGGGTGTTCAGGCAGGCCCTCCAGCTCTTCCATAGCAAAACAAACAAACAAGCAAACAAATCAACAAACACATCCAAACCTGCAGTCTTCTGGCTCAGCACATAGTTTGGACAGTGTCAGGGAGTCTGGCCAGCTTTTCAGGTTTTGGAAAAGGAATCCAGCAGACAATTCTCTGGTTTCCTTCTCTGGTTTTGTTTGGCTATGAGAGGATAGAATGTATAGTCACCACCTGAGCGAGACAGAGAGACAGAGAACTTCAAAGCTCTGGGAGAAGAGACAAGATAGTTAGAGCTAAAATCAGGGAGAACCAGAGGAACAGGGACAATATACACAGGCAGAGGAGGTTAAAAAATGGTGATTGAGAAAGAATGAGGTGAGGAGAAAAGGAAAAGACACAGGCAGAAAGAGTAGGGATCAGAAAGACTGAGGGAGGAATGGCACAGAGGGAGAGGATAGTGGAGAAAAAGTAGCAGGCAATGAAGAACAGATGTTTATTTGGTTTATTTGTGATGGTCACAGTCTTTCTTTGAGGGAAGCCAAGGCAGAAAATCAAGGCAGGAACATGGAGTCAGGAGCTGAGGCAGAGGTCATAGAAGGGCGCTGCTTACAGGCTCAGAGACCGATCCAATGGAAACAATTCCTCAGTCAAGATTTCCTCTTCCCCAATGACTCAAGTCTGGTGACAAATCTGACCATCACAATACTCTAAGTCAACCTGCACATGTGCACACACACACACACACACACACACACACACACACACACCACGGGAGGAGGGACTATTCTGTAGTCGTATCCCAAGGAGCATGAATGGCCTCGTTCAGGCTTAATGATCCAAATTAAATTAATAAACTAAAGACCACCTCATATTTCACAGGTACTACATGGCAAGCCCCAAACTGAGTATTATTTTTATCTAGTATGTGCCTGGATCCTCACAACAAGCTTGTGTGATACATTTTCCTCAGGCCAGATTCTGAGAAGCACTCAGAATCCAGTCATTGTTTCCTGAAGCATGCCGCTAGCAAGGGGCCCAGCTGGATTTCAAAAGCACAGCTGCACACCTCCTGAGCCTGGGCTTCAGTGGAGACACTGGTCTGTATTTCCCACTGTTTGTTGCCTCAGTTTCTGAAGATGAGCACTTGCCACGCTGTCTCCCTCCCTGGGCACAGGTAACTCACTGCAGTCCTACCAATGATCAGCAGGTAAGTACCACAGTAACCGCATGTTAAGGGTAGATAGTGGAAGTCTGTGGAAATTGCTGAAACCTAGCAATGGGTACAGAGCTTTGAAGAGGCATTTGAGCCTATGTTGCTCTATATTGATTATGAATTTGATGGGAATTAGAATCACCGTGGAAACAAACCTCTGAGGATGTCTGTGAGGGAGTTTCTAGAAAAGGTTAATTCTAAATTAGGTAGGTTCCAAATGTAGGAGGCATCATTTGTAGTTCTGGGATAGCAAATGGAATGTAAAGGAGAAGTAGGACTGAGTGGAACACTCATCGGTTTGTCTCCTCCCCCTTCTCTCTGGTTCCTGAATGCAGATACAATATTACCAGATGTCCTACAGCCCAACCACCTTGCCTTCCTTACCAAGATGGGCGATATCTCCTCAAACGAAAAATCTAACACACTCTTCCCCCTTAAGCTGCGTTAGTCATAGAAGCAATAAGAGTATCTACTGTGGAATGTCACTTTAGGGTCAGGTCTGGAAATTGGCACTCGTTTTGCCTACACTACATACCGGCCCTCCCATCTCCATAGCCATTAGACCTCCTGGAACTGTCATCCTTGGATTAAAGGACATCAGAAACCCCAGATGTCCCAAGCTTCCTCAATATTACATGTCTTGGGACAGGTCTCCTTGGTTGTCTCTCTAATTATCTTGCCATCAACTCTAGGTCATTTTTCCTGTCCCCACAGTACTTACCTCTGATGCAGACAGCCATTCAATTCCTGATTTTCTCACTGATCTATAAAGAGCAAAAAAAAAAAAAAAGAGGCAGATCGTCCACAACATTTTTGGATGCTTGCCACATAGCCCATGATGGTCCCAAACACACAACTTTCCTACCGCAATTTCTTGAGTGCTGGATTCACAAGTATTTACCATCCTGCCCAACTTTGACTTTGATTTCAACTTCCACTGCCCCCACCCAAGCTGAGGAACATCTCTGCCTGTAGGAAGGAGCTCTCCAAAACACAAAATGCCTTTGCCTAAAGCAAGAAAACTTGTTCTATTGCATTATACAAAGGCTAGCAAAACCCCAAAATAAACTCAAGCCAGTGGCTGTGAAAATACCATGCATCCTCAGGTATTCCCCCGGGGACGCATTCCCTCAGAAGTCTCTGAATCCCAATTCTGATTTTCCAAACTGCTTTTCTGAGCCATTAGCCCTGTAGAGCTCAGCTTGCCTTTAGGCAGCCTGGAGGCTGAGAACCCTGCTCAGCTGCAGCCTCTGAGTGGAGTATGCCCCTAATAAGGCAGGTGTCAGTCCAGAGAGAAAATATTATCAGTGATTGTTTATGAAGGATATTACGATTATACAGTGGCTGCGAAGGGCACAAACTGTCTGCCCCAGAAGACAGTGATCAGAATGTAAAATTCTCACCTGTAGCTGATGCATGGGGGAGGTGGCCTTTCTCTCTTAAAGAGCAAAGGCCAGCACCATCCTATAAGCAGGGACTCAGAATCATCGAATACAGATTGGTGAGCTCTGAGGTATCTGTCTGCATGCAGGAGGCTGGAGGTTCCAGGAACATCACTCTGGGAATGAAAACATGGTTCAGCTCTGCAAATGCTTGGAGATTAGAAAAGCCCCTTGGCAGCTTTGACTTTAAATGGGGATTGTTCCCCAGGGAGAAATCAGCTGCACATTTCTGCAAGCATATGGGCATAAGGGAGGAAATTGCTCGAGCAGGGTGGCTTTATCAACCTGCGGTGAAGTCAGAAGTAGAGAAAAGTACTCTGTAGGTATTAGAGGAATGGGCTGTAAAAGCCTTGTGGCCAGAAAGAGGCCTAGGAACATTTGAGTGCCAAGTTCAGTGCACTCAAAGTAAGAATGGTTGGGCAGGAGGTTAGAACAGGGGTATAGCATTGAGAAGCAAGAACCCCAACTGAGAGCCTGTACCAATTTTGTCAATCTACTTCCGAAGGGATAAACACATTTTGAGAGGATGTCTTTCTAGCAGAATCATTATTTAAGCACAACAAAATTCTTCAAGTTTGAATTGTAGTTCATTGAATTTTTTTAAACCTCTTTTTTTATTGATATTTATTGAGCTCTACATTTTTCTCTGCTCCCCTCCCTGCCTCTCCCCCTCCTTCAACCCTCCCCGAAAGTCTCCATGCTCCCAATTTACTCAGGAGATCTTGTCTTTTTATACTTTCTACTTCCCATGTAGATTATATCTATGTAAGTCTCTCTTAGTGTCCTCATTGTTGTCTAAGATCTCTGGGATTGTGGTTTGTAGGCTGGCTTTCTTTGCTTTATGTTTAAAAAAAACATCTATGAGTGAGTACATGTGATAATTGTCTTTCTGTGTCTGGGTTACCTCACTCAAAATAATGTATCTAAAATGGCTGAAAGACACTTAAGGAAATGTTCAACATACTTAGTCATCAGAGAAATGCAAATCAAAACAACTCTGAGATCCATCTTACACCTGTAAGAATGGCCAAGATCAAAAACACTGATGACAACTTATGCTAGAGAGGTTGTGGGGAAAAGGGAACACTTCTGTATTGCTGGTGGGAATGCAAGCTGGTACAACCCCTTTGGATGTCGGTGTGGTGATTTCTCAGAAAATTAGGAAACAACCTTCCTCAAGACCCAGTAATACCACTTTTGGGTATATATCCAAAGGATGCTCAATTGTGCCACAAGGACATGTGCTCAACTATGTTCATAGCAGCTTTGTTTGTCATAGCCAGAACCTGGAAACAACCTAAATGCCTCTCAATCAAAGAATTAATAAGAAAAATGTGGTACATTTACACAATGGAGTACTACACAGCAGAAAACAATTAACGACAGCTTGAATTTTGCAGGAAAATGGATGGAGCTAGAAGACATTATTTTGAGTTCATTGAATTTTTGACAGTTGCATTTCCCAAGAAACCATTTTCCCAAGTGAAATATAGACAGAAAAAAAAGAAGCTCACTTTCTGCCTAGTCAGTGTCCCCATCATCCCAACTCCTTGCTGGAAGCAACCACTTTCTGGCTTCTGGTTACCACAAGGTTACTTGGACTTGTTCTAGAACTTCATATCAATGAAATCGTACAGCAGATATTATTTATGTTTCATTCATTCTTGCAGCAGAACACATTTAAGATTTGTTTCTGCTGTGTATCACAGAAGTTAGTTCCATTATCTATTACAAGACTAAATCACAGTGTGTTCATCCACTTATCTGTACATGGACATTGAAATTGATAAAAGATTTTTTGGCTATTATCAATAAAGGTATTGTGAACATTCTTTTCAAAATATAATTATTATTTTTTAAAACATAGTTTCATAATGCTGTGTGTGGTATATGGGTGTCAGCAGAAGGCTCATGTATGAATATTAGGGTGCCCACTAAGTCTAGGAATGAGGTCCCCTGAACCTGAAGTTACAGGGTTACAGGTGAATGTGAGCCACCTGGTTAAGATACTGAAAGCAAAACTCCAGGTTTTCTGGGGGAGCAGAATAAGATCTTACCCACTGAGCCATCTGTCCAGTGGGGTGTGTGTGTGTGTGTGTGTGTGTGTGTGTGTGTGTGTGTGTGTGTGTGAATACATTCCATAGCACCTGTGTGGAGGTCAGTGGACAACTTTCATGAGCCGTCCACTGTGTGATTTCCAGTTTTGGAATTCAGGCCATCAAGATTAGATTGTCAGCAAATGCCTTTATATACTAGGTCGTCTTGACAGCGTAAACATTCTTGTGTAACCTTTTTGTGGAAAAGTAAATTAAAGTAGCTGTCGGCGTATTTTTAATTCTGTATGAAGTTACTGAGTTGTTTCTCAGTGTGTCTGAGTTGTTTCCCACTCCCACCAGTGGAGCAGGACAGTTCCAGGCCATATACGTGTGCTCACTCAGCTTGGCTACTGCAGTATGTCAATTTTTGATTAGTCTTCCGCCTGTAAAGCAATGTCTTGGTCGGTTTTAATTTACAATTCCTCACAGACTACTCACAGGTTGCAGCTTCTAATATGCTTACTGCTCGCTGTCTGCCTTCTTTGGAAAACAATTTGTCCACTTTCTTGCTGGATCACATGTTATTACTGAATCATACAAGCTCTTTGCATATTGTGGTTACAAATGTACTACAAGTCAATGTCTCTCTTTCTGACTTACACATGTCCTCCCTTGATAGCATTGTTTTTCAAGAGCAGAATTTAATTTTGCTGAAGCCCAATTTATTGTTTTTATTCATTATCATAGATATTTGCTTTGATTCTTTAAGATAGTGTCTTTATTATGCTCAATTCTGAGCTAGTGTGGGATTTCTTTACAGCATCCAACTTCATTCTGGCACCCACGTGGATCCCAACTCCACGCCTATAGGGTGGACTGGCTTCAAAGGCACAAAAGGTCTGCAAACCAGAAGGTCTCCCACCTCTGCCCTCCTGATTTAATTTCACCTACTAAGCGGTACTAGCCTCATGCACTGAGGATGACCTTGATTTCATGATCTTCTTGCCTCTACCTTCTGGATGCTAGGATTACAGATCTCTGGTTTATGAAGCATCCTGTGTGCTAGACAAGCACTCCACCAGCTGAGCTCTATTCAGAAACCCTGATTGGTGCTTTTTAATGCCTAAGAAAATTCATCTGCTTTATACATGAAGATGTCCTTTCTGGCTTCTGTCACCATCACAAGATTAGCTTTGCTTGTCTTAGGATTCCGTAGAAATGAAACCACCCAGTACATATTACTCATGTCTGATTGCTTCGTGTAGCATGCCTCTTTGCTGGTGTTACAGAAGTTAGTTTGGTTTTTCATTACATAAATAAATCACAGTGTGTTTATACATTCATATATAGATGGATATTGGGCTTCATAAAAGTTTTTAGCTATTATCAATAATGCTATTACAAACATTCCTGTATAATTGTACTGTTTCATTTTTATGCTTAGGTCTATAATTGAGCTCAAAGTAATTTTATGAATAGATTGTCAGGATTTAAGACCAGCCTTTTATCCACACAAATATTTAGTTGGTTGAAAATTATTTCCTGAAGACTTTTTCCTCCATTGACTTGCCTTAACATCTTTATCATATGTGTGTGTGTTTGTATGTGTATATTATTATATGTAATATATGATAATAATAAATCCTAAACCATGAATGCAACTACGTATGAATACTCATTCTGTAAATCATAGGAGTGCTCAGGATATCTTTTATTCTAATATTGGTGTTTCACCCAAATACTTGATTCCTAACATAGAACTCCTAAATCCTTCACAACTCCTGGGTGGCCTGCATGACAGCAGATAGTAAGGCCATCACATGTTGGAAGACAGGGCCAAAGAGACTGACTCTTCATCAAGTCATGTGCATAGGTGTGTTTGTGCATGTGCAAGGAATTGAATACAAGCCCGTATACATGCCAGTTAAGAGGTTTCCCTCTGAACTGAATCTCTGGGCCTTCATAAGCCCTCGTAAGGAAACTAGTTCAATCCATAAGAGGAGGATCCCTTGTGACCTAATTACCTCTTGGAGGTTCACCTACTAAAACCTTCACAATGCCTAGTAGATAGTTCTTGTGCCTGAATTTTAGGGCAACATATTCAAATTATAGCATTTCCCAAAAAGACTCCCAACCACTGACTGGGCCACCGGTGGTGCATTTTATAATCCCAGCACATTGGAGGGTGACAGAGGATCAGGTGTTCAAGACCAGCCTAGCCTACATAGTAAGTTCAAGATCAGTCTGGCTTACATGGTATGTTAACTCAAAAAGTAATAGTAATAATAATAAATATAATTATAATTTTATTCCTGAATATAATATGACTAAGTGCAGAGTACTGTAGTCCTTGGATCATCAAATGAGGATAGTCTGGGCATCAGCAACAATAAGTTTGTTTCTCTAGCATACTGATATTAGTAATTCATATTTTCTATTCATCCTGTTTTGCCTAGGAAACTTTAAAAGAATAAACTCAACCTTGATCACTTTCTCTATTGGTCATCATTGGGCTCCATTTGTGTTTTCCTATGTCATGAAATTAGCTTCTTTTTATACTTTATATGGCAAAATGGAGACCAACAATTAAAACATTGTTTCCCAGTATTAGCATTTAAAGATATGCATTTGTCTCTAAGTATATTTGCTACTTCTTATTTAGGGGTGTGTGTGTGTGTGTGTGTGTGTGTGTGTGTGTGTTGTGTGTGTGTGTGATTTCCATGATTATATGATTACATGACCATGAACTGACATACAGAGACTTGAGCAAGACATCTTCATTTGTTGGTCCCTGCTTTACGACCTTGAAAAAGTATCCTCACTGGACCAGAAGCTCACTGTTTAGTCTAGAATGGCTGGTGGATGAATGTTTGTAATCTGCTGCTTCCCCTCTGCCCCAAGCTACTGACCTACTCCATGCATGTGAAGCCATACCCAGTGTCTTGCCTGTGTGCTGGAGATTTGAACTCAGGTCCTCATGATCTTATCCACAGAGTCACCTGCAAGCCTATCACAAATTATAAAATATATGTTTCAAGTACCATCCATTTAAAACTTATTAACTATCTTTGTTATTTATTCTCTTTCAAATTATTTGTAGATTTTCCAGACACCATTTTGCTAAACACTCTAAATGTTCTTTTAATCTTACCAGAGAACATACTCCATGATTCCAACCAGATGAAATTTACTAGACTTATATATCTTTATGACCATCCCCAATATACTTGTCATAATATATATTGTAGACACTGGAGATATGATCTACAAATATCAGTATGCTAAATCTGGCTAAACCACTTTCAATTGTTCTGTATTCTTTTACATACCTGGTTACTTTAGCCACCAGTCCTGACTGAGTGGGTGTTTCTCCTGACTTTTGTCAGGCTTCCCTTATGAATTTTGAAGTATTTTTATTCATCGCATACATGTTTTTCTAGCATTTTTAAGAAGTCAGTGTATTAATGATGGTGTAATATGCTTTGTCTATCCCATATTCCCTGACTATGAGTCTGGTTTCCTGGTACGCAGCATTGGCTTCTTTTGCATATCCACAGAAGTCTGTTCATGATGTCTCTGTCCTTTTGCTCTTTATTTACCTATGTGTGATAAAGTGTGTCTCTGAAAAACATGCTTTTGACTTGCCCCTTAGGTGCCATATGGCAGCTTCCCTTGATGGTCAGATCAATCCCCTTTCTGAAAAGCATGGGTAGCAGTGGAAGTTTAGTGCTGAGTATTTGGTTACTTTGTATTTGTTTCCTGTTTTCTTCAGTTAATCAAGCTGTGAGCTGATTTTCTCTTGCTTAGCCTTTTTGTGTGATTCAGTTTTTGTTGTGTTGTTTTGTAGTAGGTGTCCCACAGATAACTTAGTCTGTGCTGAGTTCGCTTTGCATCTGCTCAGCCACAGGAGGAGCTGTGGGAACAGTCCTCCTGTCTGTCCCCTCTGTTCACCGGTGGTTCCTTCTCAGCTCCTTCCTCATCTGTGTAATGTTTTCTCTAAACAACCTGCTGAGTTTTACTTCTGTAAAGGAAACCATAGCTCGTCACACTTAGCATTTCTAGTCCTTCCTTCCTTCCTTTCAAATTCTAGTGTCCATTTTTCATCATTTACATTGGCCCTGAAGTGTTCCTTTTTGTATTTCATCTAGTGTGAGTCTATATATATATATATATTTCAGATTCTGTTCATCTTCGGGAATGCTTTAGTCTTCATTTGAAAGCTGTTTGTACTGACTAAAGAATATATCTGAAAATGTTTATCCACACACAGTCCCTCACCTGACATTTTACAATACCATTCCTTTGTCTTCTTGATTTCATTGTTTTATTTTTTATTTTGAATTATTAAGCCTGCTATAATTCTTCTTCACATCCCCCAATTTCTAGATGCTTCTACGGCTTTTCAGTAACAGAAACTTAACTATATCATGTCTGTGTACAATTTTCTTTGTATCTGAAGTTTTCTTGGCTGCTTGATCTAAGAGTCACTGTTTCTGATTGAATTTCAAAATAGTTTGTCAAATATTTTAAAAATATTTTCTGTCCAATTTTCCCCCCTTCTTGAGAAACTCAATCATAAGTTTCTGTTTTATTTTTCAGTCATTCGTTAGTTGTATTTTTTTACCTTGTCATTAAGTCTATGGGTACCTTCATTGAGCTTAATATGTCAGTAATACCACCAAATTAATCTCCATTTCAACTATTTTATGTCTACTTAAATATTTATTCTTTTCTATAAGATTCTCTACTTCTACTAAAATTCTTCATTTCTTTTGAATATTTATTTCTTTTACATTATTTTGTAGGTTAAAGTGACTGTTAATTCTAGTCCAATGGTTCTCAACCTGCAGGTCACAACCCTTTTGATGGTGGAACAACATTTCACAGGGGTCACATATCAGATATTTTGCATATCAGATACTTACATTACGATTTGTAATAGTAGCACAATTACAGTTATGAAGTAACAACATAATAATGCTGTGGTTGGTGGTCACCACAATATGAGAAATTATATTAAAGGGTCACAGCATTAGGAAAGTTGACAACCACTGGTCTTATCTGTTTATTTGTGCATCTGTTTATTGGTTTGTTTTCTCATGATCAAGATTTCTTCCTCTGTCTTCATATATTTAGCACTAAAAAAAAAAAAAAAAAGAAAAAGAAAAGCTGGGCATTGTTGTTACTATGCTACAGACTCTGACTTATTCTACTTTGTTTGAAACAATGGTACTGGAGTATATTCACTAACACTTGGTTGCTGTAGCTTTTAGTTTAATGCTGCTTTAGGCTGATACTATTTTGCTTTCTCCCTTAGTTCAAGGCAAATGTTTTAGTTCTCAGAAGTGGTTTCATTTCCTAGGCTTGGCCTTTGTATATTTTCAGAACCAAAGATGTTTAACAAAATTCACTCGCATAAGAGGATTCTAACTCAAAGCTCTTGGTGGGCAGCAGAGGAAATCTTGCACGGATGTTTCGTCCTTTAGAATGTCAATATTGCCTCAGACAACCATAGGTCCATCCACACCTTCCTAGTTTTAAAATCTTATAAAGATTATTAAAGGATTCATATATGAACACTTGGCTCTGTATGTGTGTGTCTGTGGCTGCATTTTTTTCTGAGAATGATCTCTGGAGACGAAGGATTCTGTCTTCTGACTCATCTGACACATAAATCTGCAGCCTGGGTTCTAGCATCCACATTCCATTACTCTCAGTATCTTCCAGGAAAAAATAGATAAAATTCCCATCTAGGATATTTCCTTTGTTCCAGAATCAAATCTATAGTAGTTTTTCTTTCCTTTGGTCACTTTTTTTAATTTCTCTGCTTCTTGAGAACTTGTTTTATGCTCATATTTTTATTGCTTTCATTGGAATAACCAATCTAATGCAAGCACAATTACCTAAACTCAAAATCCTTGGTAAGTTTATCTGGTCATTTAGTCAATAACCATTTATAAAGCCTGTCTTGGTCACTGTTCTATTGCTGTGAAAAGACACCATGACAAGCACCAATCTTATGAAAGAAAGCATTTAATTGGGGATTGCAGTTTCAGAGGGTGAATCCTTTATTTTCATGGTAGGGAGTCTGACAGCAGGCATGGCAAGCATGGAGCTGGAGAAATAGTTGAGAGCTGTATCACGAGCCAGGAGTCGGGGTGGTGAGAATACACCTGGTATGGGTTTGTAAAACCTCAAAGTCCACCCTCAGTGACATACTTCCTTCAGCATGGCCACACCTCCTAGACCGCCTAATCCTATCAAAGAGTTCCACTCCCTGGTGACTAAGCATTAAAACTTATGAGTCAAATGGGGACCATTCTACTAAAAGCACTGAACGTGTTTCCCATTGGTTTTGTGTTGGTTGTGACACTGGCATCTTAAGGGATGAAGCTAGAGAATGAAAATGGAAGTCTTTCTGAGGAGCATCATGTAATAAGAGTCACACACAAATGTATAAGGAGAACATGTGGTTATGAGATCCTACAGCAGGCCAGTTTTAACCCATTAAAGAAACCCATGGAGATGTCTCTGGAGAAAAGAATTCAGCTAGCATTTAAAAGTGCCACTGGTCCCTGGAAAGTATCCCTGTCATTTCAGTTAACCAATTCCCCATGCATGTCCTAGAAAGGAGGCTAGGATACTACGGTGCAGTGATTCATCCATAACCTTTTCTAGATCTATCAATGGCCGATGATAGCATCCTTCATAGAAGTCCTACAAACTTAGAGTTCTTTAATTGGGGTTATGGGGGAGAGAGAAAGTGCAGCCAGACATCCCAGCCAGCAAACAAAGCAGAAGGTCAGAGACCAAAGGTCTCAGGCCACTTCTAGATAACAAACTGAAATAAGATGGAAACACAAGATCTAAGAATCATCTTATCCACGCAATAATAAAGAACTGGGTGGAGGGATGAAAACATCCTTTACAGATTAAAAATATTACTGTAGGAGCAGAGCTATCAGCACAACAGTATTTTGTTCCCGTTCTTAAGCCCCAGGATTCTCAGCCTGGGATTCCTGTTGAGATCAGCAGGAGCAGGAGACAGGGATTCTCAGCAGCAGGACCCCAAGGGTGGGAGCAGAACACTTTTACCGCAAACCTGGAGAAGGGGATGCCCTGTTCTCTTACACTTTTCATAGTAACTACTTAATATTCTTTTATGTTGATTTATTCTGAGTTATGTCAACTTATGGTAATGCTTTCTCAACTTCTTTTAAAATTATGAAATAATTACAAGGGGTTGACTGGATACTTAGTTCTTCTTTTTCTTTCTGGGCAGTGGTAGGCATTCTGCCTGAAACTCAAAGTCTGATTAGCCAACCCTTGATATAATTTGCCTTTTATAAATCCTCCTGGTCGAGTAAGAAAATGAAGCACATCCTTCAGAAGATGCTCATTATCTTTGTATTAATTATATTTGACTTAGCAACACTTCTAATCCTATGAAGAATATTTAAGGAAACAAAACAAGACAGCAAAAAAAGGCATAAACTATTCGTAGCCTATTACTTAATGCTTGTAAATGCTAACATTCAAGGTTGAAGACTTGGTTCCTTTTAGCAGGAACCCTGGATTGAACTTGGGACTGAGTACATCCCTAGGAGTGGTTGGATACATACGCCGAGTGATAACACTACAGGTGTTTGCTGTGGACAAATCATAGACAGCCTTTTAAGTCATACTAAACATCATATACCTTGTTCTTAAGGCAATGCAAAGTCACTGAAGGGTTTTTAAACAAGGAAAATTATACAATCAAGTTCATATTTTAAAAATATCCCATATTTCTAGCTGTAATGCCTTGAAGTCCTTTATTTGGAATGCAGAGGCAGGTGGATCTCTGTTAGTCTGTAGCCAGCCTTGTCTACATAGTGAGTTCCTGAACCAGAGCTACATATGTTGTTTAAATAAATAAATAACCCCTGGCTACATCGCAGAGAATGTAGAGATTTGGAGAGATGCCGTTAACAGGCTGTGACTGTCATCAAAATGAGAGTTGACAAAGGTTGAGACAAAGGTAGGAGTGATGGAAGAAGAGAACATTGCACAGGATAACAAGAGATAGGAAAGACAAAGGAAAATGTCAAGTAAATGATGGTTGGATGTGGTATTTGTTAAAAAATTTTCTTTTTATTTTTGCCTATGTGTAGGCTTCTCTTTATCTTAGTAATATTACCTTAAGTGCAGAAATATTGTGCTGTTCACTTTCGACTTAGCATTAATACCATATTTGCTTCTTCTTCAGTGCTGCTAAATTCAGTATACTGATTCCTTGATGTATGCAAAGAATTTAGCCATTTGACCCTAATGTGGAAGACAACAGTGGTTCTCCAAGTTCTGCTAACATATCTAATTCTGTAATTGATCCCTTTAGGCATGAAGAACCTTCCTTATATTTTATTTCTTTTAGAGTAAACTCTCACAAATAAATTACTGGGTTATGGTCTATAACCATATTAAGATTCCCATAAGAGCCAGTGCAAGACTATATTTTATCGTCTTCATCACATCATTCAGGACAATACAGAAGCCATCACAAATCAGACTTGTTGTGTCAAATCCCTTTCTTCAAGGAAAAGACAACAGTTTGCCTTTACTTAAGCAGATACATTTTCTCAATACAGAGTCATCTTCTCTGCCCCAAAGTACTGTCATAGTTACTACCCATAGGCTGGCAGAACATTGTAGTCACCTTCAGAATAACACAAAGGACTACAGACGAATGAAGAAATCATTTTTACAAAAGATGTATAGTCATTGGTTTGTTCTTATGGAATTTGAAGATTTGACAGTGTGACTCCTCTATCCAAAGCATACTATGGCCTGATAAATGTTCAGTTATGAGACAGATTGGGAAACAGCATCTGTCAATTTAGTATTATATTTTCAAATACGCAATATATGCTTTGAATATGCATCTCATATATAGCAGCATTTCTCCCACAACCACAAAATGTATGTCTGGAATCACTGGGGTAAAAGTGAGAACAAATCCTTTAATGGTTGGACCCATTCAAATATGATCTAACCCCTGTGCTACATCCTGGAACTCTTCTGACGTGAAAGCTTTAGCTACTAATGGAGAAATGTTTTCCACAAGGGACACAACGACTGTACCATTGCATTAGTAGCCACCTCTCAAGTTCAGCTTGCTGCATCTAGAAAGGTGGAAGGACTTGTGTTTACTATCCTAACTAGATGACTGACCATGACCTCAAGAGAAAAACTGAGTTGCTGCAACACACTGAGCCAGAACAAACTGTACCTGCAGCCTTGATAAGACATTGAACAAGTTGTAGTATTCCCATGTGTAATGACAAAAGTTAATAGAAAATCACAGCAACCAAAATGGAAGACAAAATAACTAAAGAATTAGGCCATACAGGAGTTGACTTTGGAGCTCTATGATTGGTAAAGAGCAGTAATCAGGAGAGAAATGAAACAGGAAGTTTGGCACAATGGAGGAAAGTACAGCAGTCCCTCCCCCTTTGTCTCTGAGTGACATTGAGTGATCCTTGAATCACAGAAAGCACCAAGCACTGTGCATACCATCTTTTCCTTCACAAACATGCCTAGGATTGTGTTTCTAAACCTAAGAGAAAGCACAGTGGTGACTTGTAACAAAATAGAATGTGTAACAATGTACTGTAATAAATGCTACTTAAATTTATTCATTTATTCCTGAAATTTTCCATCCTAGGCTTTAGTTTGCCAACGGTAAGTTAAACTATGGATAACAAGGAACTACTGTACCAATAGTGCCTAAAGGGCAGTTTAGAAACAGAGTGCGACACATGACACGTGAACACACATGTGTTTTTACATTTATGTTTTACATCTCTCCTCATCTTTTCTCCCCATTTTTATATAAAACTTATTACCATAGTTCATAACATATTTAACATCCACTTGATTTTCACACCAGAGATTTATTTGTAAATGGTTTCACCATGCATACCAAGGCAAGATACATGAAATGGAAGTTTAGATAATACATGGGCAAAATTAAAGGGCTAGCCTGCCTTCTGGAAAGACTGGCAGAGTTCAAGACATGTGTTCCTTAGCTGAGCTAGGGACAGAGTAGAGAATTCAGCTTCGCATAAGAAAGAAACTTCTAATTCACACAGCACAGCATAGAAAGTGTGTCTGATTGTCAAGGTGGTTTGGCTCCCAACCCTGGGAATCTAAATGATATTCAGGAAATTTAATGAATTAAATACGAGATTGTGAAGTCAATACAAAGTGTCACTATTCTTGCTTTATATTGAGGAAAATGATTCTCAGAGAGGTGTTGTAATTCACCTAGCACTCAATTTGCAGTGGGCTATTTGCTTTCTCTATCGCCGGTGAGAAAAGGACTATGGAAAACTTATTAGGCTTCTTCTCCTTCAGCTCCTTTTGGGAGTCACAGTCTCTCTTGAGTAGTAAGCACCTTATTTGGGATTACTTTAATATATATTCAAAATGCATCATTAAGTGAAATTTTAGACTAATTATTTACCCCATTAATCTCCAGAAATTTATAGGCTACTGACATATTATTAGTGTAACTGAAAGTCACTAAGTGTTAACAGTATGTCTCTTCTGGAACACCAACTACTCCATCCTTAGTCATGCACAGCACATGATACCCCAACACACACACACACACGCACACACACACACACACACACACACACACACACACACACCAAATAAACATGGGTTTGAACTTAAGAGCTTTTCTTGATGCGTTCTTGAATGTGGGAGACAGCCAAACTATTTAGATGCGTAGACATTTATGAGTCCACAAATGTAGCTAATTCTCCTATGCATCCAAAAGCATGGAAATATATTTCTCTTGACTTTTGAAATACATGGTGTTAAATCCACTTTATAAAATGAATCATGACTGTTACTCTTAAGATGAATATTGAGTTGTGGTTTTCATAAGATGGCCAAACCTCCCTCCCATTATTTCCTTCCAGAGTATAGATAGCAGAAAACCCGCTGAAACCTGATTAGACATGTCCCATGAACAGTAATCACTTGCTCCAATCCACTGAAAAGTGGTACTTGAATGATCCTTACTGATACACAAACCTACAAGCCTTGCATAAGTTTGTGTCAGCAAAACATTTCTGAGGGATGGGTATGTGATTACATCCATTCTACAGTTGCATAATTTAAAATTTCATAACATGTGCAAATCACACTGTGAGTTTGAGATGAAAGAATTAAAGGAAAAGGGGATCGACATTCCTCGAGAAGACAAGTGTTTGGTTCTGTGCTGGAGAATTCATTGGATTCTCTAGAGAGCAGCTTTGAGTTTTTCCTGAATAGGATGGTTTCTTCTGCTAACAACTTATATCAATTGATCTTTGGAAGAGATGGGGCCATAACAAGGATGTAGTTTTGCATACAATATCCCCCAAGGTTGCACTCCTGACTGAGGTACTTGGAAAGACTTAACACAAAAGAAAGAAAGAAAGAAAGAAAGAAAGAAAGAAAGAAAGAAAGAAAGAAAGAAAGAAAGAAAGAAAGAAAGAAAGTCCCTTTGGAAGAAATGTCTCCATGTCTCCTCTGAAAAACAAATCCCACTGGTGGGTGTATAAATACATCTTAATGGACTACAGCTCTTTCTAGCCTGCCCCAAATGTGAAGTGTTTCACCTGTGACAGCGTAACACCTCACGGGAGGGCAGAGGTCACACACGAGAGCATGGAGCACTAGGAACAAAAAATAAGGGAAAGAGGAAAATTTAAGGTGTCATAGTAAAATTGAGTTACAACCAAGTAATCTATACTGTCCAATGAAAAATGATAAAACTTTGCAAATTTCAAGGCTAAGTGGTCTGCTCAAACCCACTCTTTACCCCACTTTCTACAGTACACCCAAGATGATGGAGATGTTGCCACAAGCATAAAAAACAAGAGGTAGAAATGGCCAAATTCATCTTCTTAACATGTGGTCTCATCTGTAGAAACAAAACAACAAAGCAATTATCCCTTTACCTAGAATGTTCTCTGACAGATGATGGAGCCATCTGGTCCCTGAACATGGACTGCCTTCTAAAAATGAGCTAAACGGGTAGTTTTACAGATTAGGAAAAATGCTGTTAAATGAAACAAAATTCTTTCCAGGGCAGTTAGCTTGAGGTAAGGAAGAGCTAGAAGGAGCCTGCATCTCCCTCAGCCCTGGCCATTGGTGCCTGCTAGGTACTAAATGGACACCATTTTTCTTGTTCTCAGGAGCCACGCATGGTTTTCATATTGGCGCCTTGAGTCCTAGCTGCTGTTGTTGACATCTACCATTTTGTACACCCCAAAGCTGCTCTTCCCACCTCTGCCTTCCTCACTCTGGCTGCACTTCTCATAGATGACACAAGGATTTTCAGCATACCATTTGATTTACGTCACAACATTGATCTTAAGCATGTCCATGGTTTTGTTTCTCCCTCATATGAAATCAAAATGTCCCAAGGCTGAAAAGGCCCATCTATCTTGGCTCACTTCTTAGAATGTGTTCTTAAACACCCGTCTCTTCAGTTCCATTTCTAGTCTCATCCTCCCATCCTTTTTTGACTTTTAAACCCCTACTGGCCCCTCCAAACTCCAATATTTCATTTTCTATAATGCCTCTTCCTGCGTTTGATCCTACACAAGTTTGCTAGGATGGGTTCAATACTTCGTTTTTAATTCCTTTTTGACCTAACTTTCCACACCAGTGAATTGTGAAGGCACTGAGATCAAGGAATCACTGTCACCCATTTGATATCACAAGATATGGTTGTCATATAAATATGAGGTGGGGGAGAAGGCTGGGAACAATTAAGAAGGAAAGAACAGAGAAGGAAGGTGGAATGGGAAGAATCCAGCATCTCTAGTAGTCTCTGTTGCTTAGTCTAGAGCCCTTTCCTCTCTTGACAGTTATTTCATCAGATGCTCAAAAGTAAAATCAAAGTAACCATGCAAGTTCTTGTTCATTAATGAAAATTATATTTACATAACATTTTCTTTAAACCTGAGAAGAAAATTTAATATAGAATAATGGAATAAGGAACTCATATAGAACATATTGATATTTGAGATTGGATGTTGAAATGATATGACCATAAAATAAGGCAGAAGAGTAATTTGCTAGAGTGTTACATCATCTTTAGCAACAACAGCATGCAGTGTCTCCTGTAGTATTGAAAAATATCAAAAATGCTCCCTGGAGTGAATGTTACTGTTTCAATTCCGTAGAAGAAGAAATAGAGTTTGGAGAATTCTCAAGGCCACCTTGCAAACCTCAGGGGGGAAAAAAAAGTCCCTGTATGCAAATCCCTGAACTTCTGGTCATTAAACTTCACTTTCTACACACCCTGCCGAGCTACTGTGCTTTCAATACAAAGTCAAGGAAATTTCCTTGAACTTGCACGTCACCCTGGGTTAGACTGCCCTTTGTTTGAGAGTTCTTATTCACTTTCTTATCCAAGTTATATCAGCACAGCAAGTACCTAATAACCTTCTCCAACAGCAAGAAGAGCGATGATTTCTTTGTCTTACATTTTTTTCTATGATTTCAAAACCACTGTTTGCCAATGTCTCCCCTGCAATTAAATGAGCCAGGCAAGGGGAAAGCGCACGCTGAGTCCCTGGAAACAAACGTTCTTCTCACAATCAAACAGCTTTACGTGAAAAGTTGAACTGTGCCTTAAAAGTCTGGAAGAATTCTTGCATTCGTAGAGGTGATTCTTATGCTAAAATGTCTAAGTGTCCCCCTCAGACTTCGAGGAAACAGCCTACTTCACTTTACCCATTCAATTAATCTTTTAGTAAACACAAAGATCCTAAATGAAACCAGGCCTTTTTTTATAGACAGGACCTATTTATAAACTTAAGATCCCAAATCTGGGATTATTTAAAGGTAGATGACGCTCTTTTCTTCTTCTTTCTCAATTTAGTTCTTCAATACTTTCTACATTTTCTTCTGCTATGGCTTGAACTGCTGTATCGATGAGAATCTCATTACTTCCTGAGGTCCCCAAGGTTCAGTGGTTTGCAACATCTTTGGGACAGGTTTCGGGGACAAACACAATTCCCTTACTCATGGGGCATGGCAGAAACATGGAGAGGCCAACTTGTTAGGGGCCTTTGCAAAGCTCCCCTGTGGTCCTGCGTTAGACTAGCAGACTCTAGCCTGTTTTAAGACAAAAGAGACCAGACCATAATTAAATAGTCAGAGAAATTCCTCATAGGCTTCTGCCTTTAAACATTCAGAAGGACACTAATTAGGTGGGAACCCTTCTCTGCAAAGCTCCCCAGCACAGAGGGAGGGCTGCCCTAGAGGATTCTTCTCTAACTAGCAGCAGTGTGTGACCCCCTCATTGATTCCCTAAATTGTGTTTGCCCCACTAATAAAGCCTAACGGAGGGAGCAGGCAGACTGCCTGCCTCTATCCATCCAGGGGACACTGTTTTCCCCAGCGTGCACTGCTGGGCATGAATGACCCTTTTGTTTTCCTCGCAAATGTTTTGGCAGGGCTTCTGAAAACAGTAGTGACTGAAAAACCACATGGTTCTGATTGTTTTCTCTGAGATCACACCGATTTCCTCAGGGTGTCCATCTCCTAGGGAAGGTGCCTCTGGGGCCTGCAGATCAACGCTGTCTGTAAACTTCTCAGCTAATCCCCCAAAAACGATTTGTTAAGAAGTACCAAAATAGACACAGTTGTGCTCAAAAGGGATTTGTTCTCTGCCCAGGTTCCAGTGATCATCCGGGAGAAAGGGACTCCTGGTTAAAGGATACATTGAGCTGAGTAAAAGTCACCTAAGTCAGGGCAGCTGCTAAAGCAGAGAGGGTCCTCCAGTGTTTTGAATGAAGGAAGAATAAGCAACCAAAGGTAGAAGAAAGGGAATGGGGTGGAGAAAGTTACCATTCTGGAAGTGTGCAAGCATTGCTTGGATGGTCACCTTGTCGCCAGTCTGTGATCAGGGTTTCTCAGTGGTTGACGTTTTAGTTAGGGCAATTCTTTGTTCTAGGGACTTTCCTGAACAGTCTGAAGTGCCTGCCTATCAGCAGCCCTATCCCTCCCATTGGTGCAGGCAGTAATGTCCCACCTCCTGCTGCAGCTACCAAAAGTGGCTCCAATTTTGCCAAATGCCCTTTGTTGTGGGGTGGTTTAAAAACCACTGAAGTCGTCGGATGAAAAAGATGAAAATAAATGCAGGAACAGTCAGTGTAACTTGGTTCTAGGATTGGCAATTATGAAAGACCCTTGCTTAGATTAATATTAATATTAGCTGTGACTTCTGCCGGCCTCCCACCCTCCCTTACTAGAGCATAGCAAAAGGTACGCAAAGAATATTACTAAACCCTCAGGACTGTGAACACCATCCTCAGGAAATTTTGGCATTTGACAATATGACAGACTCCTGGGCTGAGCCTAGGAGTTTCTGCTTGTATATCTTCTGGACTCATTTGGTTCATTTCGTGTCCACCGTCAACACTGCAGTTTCCTGCCTCTGTACTTTAGTCCCAGGAACAGCAGGAAGTGGGAACTCTGGCACTACCCATGACCCTTTGGCTCCCTCCTGGGGTGCACATATGCCAGGGGCTGAGAAAGAAGGAGATTTCCCACAGAAAAGAAGGCTGCTGACATTTTAACGACCTCATTTGGCACATCTTTGACCAGCCAAGGCCATAGGTCAGATTCCCAGCTCTGACATTCTGCTTCATGCAAAATGAAAATCCTCATGGTGATAATGAATACCTCTAGCCTCTAGTTACACTCTGGGGTAGATAAGATGTATCAGCAACCTGAATCTCCCCAGCATTCTTATGTATGAAATGGTGTGTCACACAGATACCTGTGGTCTCCTTCTTAGCAAGGCACAAGGCCTACCCCTATTTGTCTTCACTGATTGCCAATGGGCAATTACTCCATCTGGTTTCTACCAGTGACTCCCAGTTTCTACCTTCATGATCCACTCTCAACTCCCTGATGCTCCCTGAATTCCAGGTTTACAGCAGTGTCCCCACCATCCCTCCAAAAACCTACAAATCTGTATGTTTTTTTTCAGTGTGCTTGCTTGAAATTCTTGAGTAGTTTTCATTTCTTTTGAACTAGAGCCCTAGCTTGCCAAGACAATCACCCCCATGTCTTTGTCTATTTCTCCAAACCACTCAAGAAGTGTCCCCTTGGGGGCTGGAGAGATGGTTAAGATGGTTAAGAGCACTGGCTATTCTTCCAGAGGTCCTGAGTTCCATTCCCAGCAACCACATGGTGGCTCACAACCATCTGTAATGAGATCTGGCACCCTCTTCTGGCCTGCTGGCATACATGCAGACAGAACACTGTATACATAATAAATTAATAAAGCTTAAGAAAAAAAAAAAGGAAGTGTCCCCTCCTCAGTCCTTTCACCACCTGCACCTCAGTGAGCCCCATGTAATTCTCCAAAACTCTTCTGCTCAATTTCAGACCCAAGTCCATCTCTTAACACAACAAAACACTCAGAACCAATTACTTCGCTAAGACCCTAACTTTCAAGAGCCAGCGAAATGATCCAAGGGGCTGAGGAAATGGCCCGGTGGATAAAGTACTTGCTGTCAAAGTATGAGGACTCAGATTGTAATCCTCAGAGCCCTCAGAAAACCAGGCAGGACATACAAGTCTGTAGGTCGAAGGCTTCAACACTAAGATCGGAGGCAGAGATAGGAAAATTCTTGGAAGTGAACTCTCCTTAGCCAACACAAAGCAGAGAACAACAATGAAACTCTGTCTCAAACAAGGTGAGAGACAAGGGTCAATACCTGAGGTTGTCCTCTGACCGCCACACATCCACTGTAGCATGGGCGTACCTATACTCACATGAACACCTAAGTGTCATGCACCCACACAAGTCTTTCATTCCTGGAAAATGCAAACACATTACATCAAACAGTTAAAAATATAGCCGCCATCAAAATGAATGAATCTAGTTGGGAGAGTGAAACATTCTGTGATCTTAGCACATGGCATGACTTCATGTGGCGCCATCGGCCACCAGCACAAGACCCTAATGAGATTTCTCAGGCTTGAAACAAGGAATGAGCTATACTCCAGCCTTTGGAGCGACGAATGGGTTTGATGAGTGTGGCAATGCAAACGATGAAATACTGGGTGCTCCGGGCACTCTCTGTCCAGCCAGCCAGCCATGCCTGGCTACGCTCCCTACATGTGTCACAAAAATTTCACAAGACCCGGTTTCTTTCTCCCTTGTCAGGGATTGTGGGGATGAGAGGCAGGGGACACACGTTCTGGCCTCACAAACCCAATGCTTTGTTTCTTGATCATTGCAAATAAAACCAGAGTAAACAAGCAGAAGCAGTGTCTGGCGGTGGAAAAGAAATGGCCTTTGGTGTGAGCCAGGCTCTGGTGTAAATCTAACCCTGCTACCTGCTTACAATCTGTGCAGTCTGGGAACAGATCTTTTAATTCTACTGAGCCTCAATCTCCTCCCTCCTTACTGGATTTAACACCTCCCTCCAGGATTGACTATAAGTTCTACTCCTCCCATGCTCAAGTCCAAACGTTAGGCCCCTTCATGGTTCCTATTCCATGGGTAATCCTGTGATTTCAATAACACCAGTGATGCCAACAAAATCCCTTAGCCTAAAGTTTATCCTTCATCTTTGAAACAAACTCTGAGTAAATGATTTCTTGGGAAATCCAGCTCATGGGGACCATATTTTGCTGCAAGCCTGCCAACAGACCAGACTGCAGACCTTAGAAATAAATCTGAGTCTTGGTCCAGTTGACTGAAGATGCTTGCTTGTGTCAGAGAGGCTTCCAAAGAGACTAAGGCATCAGAGAGTGTACCAGTCTGAGAGTTCGTACTCAAGTTCCAAAGACAAAGGAACTGGTTGGCCTAGAGAAACAGGAGCAGGTATAGCCTTGTGTAGCTTCAGGAAGGCATACTAGTTAGAAAGTCCTTTAATAAGCAGCCCAGGATATTCACAGGAGAGGTGTGAATCTCTCCACTACAGGAGGAGGTACACTGGCCATGTTGCATTTGCAAGTTCACTTTTCCAGTAACTGTCTTGGTTCCTTTGTCAGTGCTCTTACATAATATTTGCCCACAACAGCATATGGAAGAGAGTATTTAATTTTGCTTATAGTTTTAAAGCACAGCTCATCATGCCTGGGAAGCTATGGTGGCAGAAGCATGGGGTGACTAGTGACATGGCACCCATAGTCAGGAACCAAAGAAGGAGCGAAACAGAAGCTGTGTTTCTCCAGAATTCACCCTTGCCTGAAACTCCCTCACAGACGTGCAGATTTGTCTCCTGATCTGTCTAGATCCCATCAAGTGGACAGTCTATATTAACCAGCATAGCAACTCACAGACATGCATTCTTATCTCTCTTTTATATGTAAGGAATTTTCTTATCTCTCTTTTATATGTAAAAAATATTCTTATCTCTCTTATCTCTTATCTCTCTTTTATATGTAAGGAATTTTCATCCTAAGCTCATAGAGACAAAAGAATGACTTGAGGACTTGAGTCTCCAGATCTGTCTGATTTTAATGTTCTAATTCTGCTAGACTTGCTAAACCTTAGAAATATAGATATGATGTCAAGTAAGTAAATACCCAGTTAAACTTGCCTCTCAGATAAGCAACAAATAATTTTTGTATAAATATACCCACACACATTTTCAGGATAAGTTTATCTAAACTAGTATTCTTTGAAGTGTATCTCTCAGCTGTCTTCCATGGTAATTTAGCTGAGCTTCTTGCATTTAATCAGACAGTGCTCCTTAGGAGACTCAGGCTGCATATACAGATGACAAGGAGTGGTAAGACTCCCCACCAGCAAGTTTGTGAAGACATGCCTTTCAGAAGTAGAAAGTCGCATCTTTCTTACTGAAGTTTTCTTAGAACCCTAAACGTAAGACTCCCACACTTTAACAATTTTAGAAGAGCAGAGAGCACTGAAAGGTGTGGAGATTTTTAGGATGGCTTGCTCCAGGAATCTGACCTAGATCTAGACACCTCAAGGACAGCAGAGAGAGAGATACTGATCAGAGCTGGCAGCAGAATGATCCATGAATAGATAGTGCTGCCTGAGAAGATTCAAACGCTCCATGCCTATCTTTCTCTGGATATTCATAGGTCTTATTTGGAGGCCCAGACTCACTGGGACACACCTCCAAGACAGCCACCATGTTGATTATTTATTCGTGGCATCGTATTTAATCTGTTGACATTGCTGTGAGGTGGATTGAAAATCCCATTTATTGACTGATAAATATGTGGATGATGAAATCCAGATCACAATTCAGGAGTAGGAGACATAAATTTAATACAGACCCACTTATTTGAACCATACAGCTATTATTGTGTTATATCCATGAAGTGTGAAGACCACGATTTTGTAGATATGTAGTTGGGTTTTCCCATAACCACAGCTCATATTGCTCTCTCTGAAGTCATTCTGCCTGAACGATCTGCTGTCTGCTGATCTGTACCCTCAGTTACTCATCTCTCAAGCTCCATGTCAAAACTGATGATATTTATCAGTTTTTTTAGTTTTATATACATTGGTGTTTTGCCTGTGTATATGTCAGGGTGAGGTGGTTGGGTCTCCTGGAACTGGAGTTACAGACTACTGAAAGCTACCATGTGGATGCTGGGAATTGAACCCAGGACCTCTGGACGATTAGTCACTGCTCTTAATCATTGAGGCATCTCTCCAGCTGGAACTGGCGATATTTATGAATCTTACCTGATACTTTCAATGACATGCAACACTTCTGCTCTATACCCCAAATCATTCCCTAATTTGGCTTCAGATTTGAACTCTCACTATAGGAACTAGGCATTCCCTTATATGTATAATGCCTCTTACTATCACTGGAGATGTACCTTATCACAGTGGTTATGAATATAAGCTATGAAGCCCTACTTTGAGCTCCCCATTACTGGCTGTGAGGCATTGAGCAAATTTTACAATGTCTCCAAGTTTCCGTTTCCTTGATTTATAATTAACACTATAACTCTTACCAAAAGAAGTTGTTATATAGGCTGAATAACTTAAAGGCTATATACTTAAATAGCTATAAGTCATTTAGGATATTGTCTATTGCAAAGTAAGTGTCCAATATATATTATGTTTTTAGTATTGCTACTAATGACAGCAAGCAGTATTTTAATTTTCAGTAGGTATCAAACACATAGATAAACTTACATGCACTATCT
The DNA here is from genome assembly GCA_004026605.1 of Ondatra zibethicus. NCBI lineage: Eukaryota > Metazoa > Chordata > Mammalia > Rodentia > Cricetidae > Ondatra > Ondatra zibethicus. The sequence continues at coordinate 100,205 of PVIU01003991.1, forward strand.
AATTTAATTCTTGCAATAGCTTTAAGGGTTGGTTGAACTACCATTAGCTACTGGATCAGGGTGAACAGGCAAACATTGGCTGACTATGGAGCCCATACCATCAATCCCGGATCTCTCTACTCTCTCAGATTTCTTAGTTATTGTTGAATGTGCTTCAGATTATTCTTTATTAGTGTAACACATGTAACACATTACCCAATCAAAATCTTTGTGATTATGCATAAGAATTTAAGCAGCAAGAGTCCAGTGAGATTATGATAGCTGGCCCAACTTAGCTTTTACATTGGCAGAAAAGGCTATTTCCTTTTCTCTATGTATGTGCTGTGCATGCATGCATGTGGAGATATTCACAAGGGTGTGGGTGCTTATGTATTCAGGTGCTTGTGCACATGTATGTGCATGTGTTTAGAGTCTCACAATTGACATCTTGCTTGATCCCTCCCCATTTTATGTCTTGAATCATGGATACTCACTAAACACAGAATTCATCCTCTATTATCAGTTTAGTTAAGAATCTACCAGACGACCTGCTTTTATGAAAGTCTGGGGAACCCAACTCCATTGTTCATACTTCTGTGCCAAGTTCTTTATCCACTGAGCTATTTCTAAAACCCTTGTTAATAGATTTTTACATTAAATGACACGTCTGTTGCAGGCCTTGGGTTCCTTCCTACACCAAAAGGACATCTGTACAAATTAATTATTGTAAAAGAGTCATATATATTCAAATTTCTTATATTTATTTATGTTTCAGGAAGGCTGCTTGTTTGTCCCAGCCACCCAACACTGAAATAATCACACAAAACTATATTATTTAAACCACTGCTTGGCCCATTAGCTCTAGCTTCTTATTGACTAACTCAAATATTTATTTAACCCATTTCTATTAATCTGTGTATCACCACGTGGCTGTGGCTTGCTGGCTAAAGTTCCAACCAGTGTCTGTCTCTGGCAGCTCTATGGCTTCTCTCTGACTCCACCCTTCTTTCTCCCAGCATTCAGCCTAGCATACCTAAGTTCTGCCTTGTTATAGGTCCAAAGCAGTTTCTTTATTCATTAATGGTAATCACAACACACAGAGGGAACGTCTACATCATATTTATATATATTATATATATTTCATTTATTCATTAACATAATTTTAAAGATTAACATATCATTTGACTAACCCCAGCTTGACTGAAAGAAGGAAACAAAATTAAAAGACATTTTACTAGATGCAGAACTTGCCATGCAGTGCCTGTCAGGGTCCGTATTCCTGGTGACTCTCAAAACATCTTGCACCAGCCAAACCTTTTACATCAAGCAAACTTCCCTTCAGCTGAATGTGTGATCCCTGGGATGTTTGTCATCATGTTTAGTCCACGGAAGACCTTAGACGGGGAACTTTGCTAAGGAGTGGGACGGCATCTCTTCTAAAACCGCTGAGTAAGGTTTGTCACATCTAATTAAACACTTCATTCTGTGACCCCTCCCCAAGGAAAAGCTTCATAAAGCATTCAATTTTTACAGACCCGAAGAGAGAAAAATCAACACTTATGGAAAATTCCTGTGGCACAGGTAGATAAGACATACAAAAAGATAATCTATTTCGGCTATATCCAGAAAGACCATGGTTTGACCATTTGACCATAAAAAGATTTCTCAACTTCTGTGGACATCAAAATCTATACCTATAAACTTGTGAGAGTCCTTTCCCCCAAAATTATGGCAGATGTCTAGTGAAGACATAGATGCCGAAGTGTGTGGAATGAGTGGTTTTCACTGACATTGTCATTGGTCTGTTTGTTGTAATGAGGTGAGCGGGCCGCATCCCGCCGCCCAGCTAGCTTAGCCCCTGAAATAACCACACAGAAATTGTATTAATTAAATTACTGCCTGGCCCATTATAGCTAGCCTCCTCTTGGCCAACTCTTACATCTTGATCTAACCCATTTCTATTAATCTGTGTTCACCGCGAGGTCGTGGCTTATCGGGAAAGATTCTAATCAGCGTCAGTCTCAGGCAGGAGCTTCATGGCATCTGCCACACTGCCCTTCTTCCCAGCATCCAGTTCGGTCTACTCCACCTATCTAAGTTCTGCCCTATCAAAAGGCCAACAGTTTCTTTATTCAACCAATGAAAGCAACACATAGTCAGAAGGACCTCCTACACCAATCTGTTAACTTGATTCCCCAAGGGTCACTCTCATCTGTATTCATAGCACACTGATGAAATAATGGTTCTTTTATCAAACTTACAACATATTTGAGCATCAACATTCAATGGTCCACATACTTTGCTATTGAATATGGTTGATTTGGTGGCGTTTTCAACTATCTGAGTAAAAAATCAGGCAAGAGCCATAAAAGTATGATTACATTGCTTCTGCAACTTCCCGAACCCAGACAGTTATAAACCGATGCAGGGCATTTCCCTCCTATCTACTGCTGTTCTGATTTCATAAAGCTACTAAGAACATCCTGCACTACTTTTATATACATCACCACTTTTATAGCTTTGGGGTTATAAGAAAAAGCTGTTTGTTGGAAACTAAGGATTTTGTGTCATGTTGCTTGTGAATCTGTGGTTATTTTTTGAGCAGGAAAAGAAATAGTCAGCTAGAAATTAGATATTTCTATATAGTATGTCTGCTTACTGTGTCCCATCCAGTCAGTCCACATTCTTCCAGAATGTCAGACCGTTCTTTCCAAAGAGCTATCGATAAAATATTGGCCTGCTTAACTGTCAATGATTCCCCCATTGCTTTGATTGGAAGACTCTAAGTCCTTGGCCTGGAATACAAAAATGGCTAGTGTCTGATCTCATATCTCACCCACATAAAGAAAATGACTAATGTGTTCTTCATCTTCTCCAAAACTTATGATGTCAAGTATAATGTGTCCTCTCTGCCACTTTGATAAGCCCCCTGCCTGGATTCTCTAATTCATTGCCACGTATAAATAAAAAGTGAGTTTCCTTGGTTTAATTTTCTGTTATACTGGGGGTTGAGCCTAGAGGCACTGTGCATGCTGGAATAGCACTCTGCCACTGGGCTGTGTCCCAAGCCTTCTTCAATTTTAGATTGAGACCAGACCTTGCTAAGTTGCCCAAGTGGGTTTTGAATTCACTTTGTATCCCATGTGGCCCTTGAACTTATGTTTTTCTTGCCTTAGCTTCACTTGAATAACTTGGGTACAGGACTTTCCTGCCAGGCATGGATTTTAAAAAGAAAACAAGCAGAAATAAACATGGTGGCATCCAAAGTCAGCTTTCTATCTATGTGCTAACCAGGAGCTGAACTTCTTCCTTGAAAGGGCCATAGTCTTCCCAGTCACTATGTTCTGCCTGTGGATCTTAATCTTTACTCACCTGATTCTCCAAACTGAAATCAACAGTTCCCTTAGACGAGGAAATGGACATGTTCTGTATTCTGCAATGCGTCTGTGGCACAGGATGTGTAAGGATACTTCATAAAAGAAAAGGAACCTGGAAAGAAACTAATCAAACCATACAACAGTTAAGTGGCTTAGTCACAGCCAAGTGGAAGTTTGGACAGATTGCTTGGAGCCCACTACAGTCTGCTTTCCACAACGGAAGGAAGAAGGGACTGGATGGATGGATACATGCATGTGTACATGAATGTGAATCATCACAGGTAAGTGTCTGTCAAATTCTGAACTCCCTCTAGGAATAAAATGAACAAAACCCTCTGATCATTAGGCAAATGACATCTCTATTTATTGATACTTAGAAACTTCGTATACATAGAAACTTCTCTCTGGTCCTAATCACACTTAGTAAATGACCACGCAGTAAACTTTGGCAGAAGACCCAAGAAAATTTTAGAAGAAAATAATATTATTTGATCTCTAGACAACAATAAAACATACTTATCTAAAGTTAAATTTGTTTTTTTATTACTTGTATTCATTATCATGTGCATTTGCATGTACTTACACAAAATATGCAGATGTTACAGACATACACACATAACATGACAATTTAAGGGAGTAGGCTCTCTCTTTAACCTCTTGGAAGCTGAACTCAGGCCATCAGGCTTGGTGATAACAATATCACCCATTGAACCATCTCACCAGCCCAACCATTAGACTTGTAAACATGGTCCCAGCCTCCACTATTATGCCCTCCTGCAAAGTGAGTTATTCCCCTTCTTTCTCCCTCCCACTCAGACGCTAAAACTATTTCCTTAACATAACCAGCTCCAAAGACAGACATAACGGGTGACCAAAATGATTATGTGTCCCTTAGCCACTAATGTACATAACACTGAAAATACCAACCTAGGCATTTCTCACATGGTTGGGTCACTTGGCAAGGAACTGAAGGGACCCTGATAGCAAATCTTGAATGACAATGCTGACAATTCATATGAACAATTCTGATTTCTACAAAGCTCCTTGTCTAAGTTTAGTTCCTTAGTCTAATAAGTTTAGACAAAGCTTAGGATTTTGTCTAATTGCTATAAGGTGGTATGAGCTAATGGCGGCTGGTGGGACTGACACAATGTCACACACTAAACAAGTAGCAAAGACAGCTCTTGTCTGCAAGACACTTTCAGTCTAAAGAAAAGAACAAAGGAAGGAGCATATCTCTCTATGTCACATCCTCCCATATTAAATCTAACTTGTCAATTTGAATACCAGCGGATAATCATACTCATAGGAATTTGGAAAGCATTCCCTTCTTTCCCCATAAGTACCTCTCCTAGTAGGTATAACAACACACTCCAATTATTGCTAATAGGCCATTATGGGGTTCTTCATATCCATGTCACCCCCCAGCTCTTGACTGCCTCTCTCTCTTTTGAGTTCTTGAGCTGTAAACAAAATAGCTGTATGAACTCAGCCCTTGACATTGGTGGCAACTCTGCAGCCCAATGATTTTTACATATAAATCACACAGCAGGGTACATGAACTAGGACCAAAATCAGATCTGTAATTCCCAGCACTGAAATATCAATCAGTAAAGTCATTAAAAGACTGGAAACTCTGAAATCCTACTCCTATAGTGGGTAAAAAAAAAAAAAAATCCATCTCCACAATAGCCCATGAGTAAGTGCAGCCCTTGAGGTTTCTGGCCCTGTACATCAAAGACTCTTACACTCTTGCTCTGTACAAGTTTCATATAAGTCCACCTGTCTCCGTCTAGTCTAAAAGTTTCCTGAGTGGTCTATGTATTTGGAGTGCTTTCTCTTGTTAATAGCACAACACCACAGCATACCTTTTAAAGAAAGGAGGTTTATTATGCTTCAAATGAATAGAGGTCACACATGGTGGATACCCTCTTGTTTGCAGAGCCCTGAGGCATCTTGTAAGGACAGGCAGGAACTCCCTTTCTCCCCCTCCCTCTTTCTCTTCCTCCCTTCCTTCCTCTGTCCCTTTCCCTCTCCCTCCATCTCCCCATCTCCCTGTCTCCCTGTTTCTCTCTCTTTAAAATGCTCTCTTTTTATCTCTCAATGGTGTTTAAATTCCGGTATAACTTTCAGAGGAAGAAATCATATATAAACCACAGAACCCCTGGGAGGTTTCAAACACATCAGAACTTTCTGGAACGTATCCAATTTTGGGTCCAAATACAAGGCTCTTCCGAAACCACGTATGTCACTCACTAGTATTCTGTAATAGTAACCTTTAATGGGAAAATGTGATGCTTAACCTCACACTTGTCTTTTGTATCCTGTACATGGAATACACAAATAGTATTTTACAGAAGACTAAAATAAGGCAAAGGCTGGAAAACCAACTGTGTGCCCTTTCCTAGTAATGACCTTAGGAGTCATAATGATTCATGTCCCCAATGGACTGCACTCCCTCTGACTCTGAGCTTACTTACATGGTACCAAGATGAATCAAGAGCATTCTAGCGGATATGCTTTGAGAAGACTGTAAAAGGCCTGACTCTCACCTGTTCCACCCATTTAAAAATCCTTGGCATTCTGTTGTTAACAAAGAGAAGAAATAGCTAGACGATGCCAGGGTTTCTCACTCTTCTGTCACCACGTTGCCCTTAGCAAGTTCTGTGACCTCTCAAAAACAAACTGGTTTTCTTTTCATCATGGGACACTGGGGAAAGGAGCAAGCCTCTCAGAGGTAGAATTTTATAAATATTCAAAATCAACATGGGATAAATAAGGAAGCCACAGCAGCATAATTCAGAACATGAACTCTGCAACCAGGCAGATCTGGGGTGTGCCTTCTAGCTTAGCCAACTTCTATTTCTGTGAACTTGGGTAACTCGACTGTTTTCCTTCATTCTTACTTCACGTTAACTAAGAATTATAACACTGATTACATGGGGCAAGGGGTCAGTGAAAATAACTGAATGCATCTAAACCTGAAGAATTAGCTAGTATTGAATGTAGAAAAGTAATAATCTGCCTTCCGGACAAGGTTTCTTCCCCAGGCTTCCCTAGGAGCCAACAGCTCTCTCTTTCTATAATCATAATATTATTTTCAGCTGTAGGTACTGGCCAAGTACTAGACACTCAACAATAGACTCCTAAATCCAGACTCTTGCCTCCAACAAATGCCCTTCTCATCTCTTAAAATACAAGCTTTATTTGTTTCACATTTTTCCCAAAGTATTAAGCATATGGTATTTCATCTGCACCCATAAAAATCTAAAACACATACAGATGTTCTTCCCTCCAAAACGTTGGACTTAGAGTCGGAAGACATGATTGTGAATTCTGCCTCCCCTGATTAAGTAACCTAGTGTATGTGTGTTGGGGGTGGGTGAATCAATTGGCCTCCTCTCACTAAGGCTCTGTGTTCTGTCATCAGTAGAATAGCCTTGACATAGTATGATAGTGACAGTGGTCAATGGTCAAAATGATGGCAGTGGTGGTGGTAGACAAACAATCATACATGCACTTCACAAACTCACTAGGAAGATCAACCTCTCTGTTAAATGATGACTAGAACACTGAAATTATAACACTCCAGTTCACCTCAGTGCTTGTGATTGGAAACGAAGGCTCATGGAGATGTCAAGGGACTCAACTTCACCTGTTCTGCCCATCAAGTCAAATTGCAACACCTTTCAATGAATTAACCCTCATACAACATCTGGGATCTCTGCTAGCCTTTGACCTATCTTTGGTCTGACTCCAGGATGAAATACCCGCATGCTCACTGAACCACTTGTGAGAAGCTTGCTCATCTCTACCTTCGATAACAGCAGGCTCATCTCTAATTGTGTGAAGAGGCAACAACCATTAGAACAAAAGCAAACCTGAATGTGTCCAGCTGTCATTAGAATCTGGAAAGAACAGAAGGACCTTAGAAACCCTCGAGTGCAAATTCTCCATTGCCATGAGGCTACTGGTACTGAGTGACCACAGAGCTTTTTATACTTCTCCAGAAAAAAAAACCGAGGAGATAAAACATAAAATAAATCTTCCAGGTGCCTGAGCTATTGCTCTGGGTCTCAAATGACTATCTGGCAGGCACAAGTCACCTTCATCAAGGTGTCCCTGTGAGTCAGTGAGATAATTTGCCTGGGCTGTCAGGTATGCTTTAGATAGTTATTCTACTGTCGTCAGTTCCTACTTTGGTAGAACACCCATGGGCAAGGAGAGACCCAACAGCTTCCCAGGTATATGCAGTGTTCCACATAGGTCTTTATGGGTCACTCAAAATCAACTAGTGAAATTTTCCTGGCTGTCCATGAAGTTTAAATACCGGTTGAACCCCAGAACTTGGTGAGGGAGATAGCCATGGGCAACTGCAAAGCTTTGGCAGATAGGATGTTCATATTCTTAAGTTTAGAACTGTGCTACCTAATTCAGGAGCTATTGGACAGAAAGCGTAAACTGAAAAGTAATTAGAATATAATTTAGCGAGATTAATTGAAATGGAATACAATTTCTAATTAGAGGTTCATGAGTTGTTTTTTTTTTTTTAAAAGCTTTTTAAAACTCCGTTCCAATGCTTACTGACCACCATACTACACAGCACCATTTAGGAACCATCCCTCGTCTTTCCTGATAGGTCAGCTGAAGATCCCTCTCTCTGATGACATACACATTGCCCCTCTTCTAGATTCCTAGGATCCATGTCTCCTCACTCCGGTGCTTTAATTGGCAGGGGAAAGAGTTTGATAAACCAGGTTTAGATTCTGTAATGATCAGCTATGATCATTTAATGCAAGCCAGGCCTGGCCTCTGACTGAGAGGCTGGGACATAACAGGTGAGTCTTCCTCACAGTGTGGGTACCCCAGTCTCCAGGCTCATCAACGTGTATCTGTATAATGACTCCGGGAACCCCTCTGTTCATCCTACACAATGCTCACAGTAGCCTGAGACTCTAAATTAGACAATAGAAAATGGTGCATGAGATGGCAGAAAAGGTTAAGCAATAGACTCAGGGCTTGAGCTCCTTTTCCTGTGCCTTGTCTGTTACATGCAGGGCACCTATCATGGTCTGATTTTATTAATAATATTAATTTACTTAAAAAGACACTTTTATTTATTTTATTATTATTCACTTGGAACAGCATTCCTGAAACATCCCAATATACGTTACTCTTTTTAAAGACAAGTGAACAAGAAGAAAAGCAGGGGAAAACAAAACACGTTTGTGTCTCCTTATCTCAAATGTGACCCAATGTATCTGAGGCTCAGTGGCCAAAAGGAAGGTTTATTCCAAATCTAGAGTAGGCTCTGAATGCATGGTGTGCTTTTCAGAAAGCAAGTTCAAAAGAGGGACAGGGAAGTCAGAAGAGGCTCCATTTAGAAGCTTTTGTGCAATCTATGAAAAGAGGCTATCCAAATAACAAAGAAATTGAACACATAAAACTAATTATTGGAGTCATTTTTAATTAACCTGCCAAGATAAATAATCCCTGGAACATTTGCTCATTGTAGGAGTTTTATCTCAAGGAGCAAATAACCATTGGTTTTTGTACTCACTGGGTCTATATTGACTCAGCATCATCAAATCCTTATATTGAGTGGTTGTGCTGGTAACCAGGCTGCAAGATTGAGTTTCCCCCACAGCCTCCAGTTCCTCCTTCATTGTTTCAAATTCCTCAAAGAATATTTGGATCTTCTCTAGCTCCACCTGCTTGCACAGCAGTGTTTCCCATGACAGATCTGTTCATGGCCCTGGCCCCAAACACCCTCAGTCCCTGAAGTACAACACATCCACCTGTGTGGAGAGCTAGCAGCCCTGTGTGGATACCCGCACCTGACAGCTTTGGAAGGCCCTGGGTTCTCTGCCTTGCCTGAGCATTAGCATCGCCTGTGGAGCTTTTAAAAAGACCCAGTCCAGCTGCACTGCAGACTGATTAAACCAGCATGTCTGAGGATGGGACTAGCATCAGTAATCTTTAAAGCTCCCCAGATGGCTGCAAAGATGACTTGAGTGGCAAGTTCCTGGACAGCAGCATGGGCACAATTCAGAGCTTGTTAGGAATACGGAATCACAACCCCACACCGAGACTTCCTGAACAAGAATTTATATTTCCTTGAGACATCCCAGGTGACTCGTTTGTACATCAAAAATTAAAAAGCATGGCTGGACCAGTGCTCCTCAAGCCTGAGCATACACCATAAGCACCTGGTTGTCTTGAGATGATGCAAATGACTGCAGACCAAGCCCAGGGTTCTTGATTCACCACATCAAGGATGAGTCTGGAGAATCAGCATTTCTGCAGTGACATGTGGCTGGTGATACCAGCTGAAGACCACATTTCAGACATCATGCTAAGTCCTTCTAAATAATATTATTGTTTCATTTGTTCAGTTTTTATTCAATAGCCAATAAATTACCCAGTTTATTCAGTAATATTTTTAGGTAAAGATAACATTTGGGGACAGAGAGGATATTGAAAAGGGACATACTATCCTAAATTTCATGGAACTTCTTAGACTCAGTAATGAACAAGAAAACAACTCATTTACTAAAACAGTTATCTTGTTAACTGTGTATAAATAAAAGTATATTGAGAGATGAGAGAGAAGGTGACCAGAGGTGTCATTTAATATCAAGTGATTCAGTAAGCATATCCTCCCAGAAGGACAAGCAGTTGAACGAACAAAGGGCTGTAGTAAGTGGCATGCAGGCTGCGTCCTTCCGCCCGGCTCCTGGCCTCTGAAATAATTACACAGAAACTGTATTCATTTAAACTCTGCCTGACCCATTAGTTCTAGCCTCTTCTTGGCCAACTCTTACATCTTGATTCAGCCCATTTCTAATAATCTGTATTCATCACGAGGATGTGGCTTACAGGCATGAGTTTAACCAGTGTCCATCTTGGGCCGGAGAAGCATGGTGTCTGGCACACTACCCTCTTCCCAGCATTCCGTTCTGTCTACTCCGCCCACCTAAGGGCTGCCCTATCAAAAGGCCAAGGCAGTCTCTTTATTTAACCAATGAAATCAACAGAAATACAGAAGGGCCTCCTACATCATTTCCCCCTTTTCTGTTTCAACAAAAAAAGAAAGGCTTTAATGTTAACATAGTAAAATTACATATAACAGTTATCAAGCAAGAATTACAGTTAGAATATTTATATCTAATTTATCTTTTATCATAACAATGGAAAACTATTACTATAATTAACTATCTATTCTTCAACTTCATCAAAGACTCCAGAACGATAAAATATTACCTAAGTAAACAAGAAATAAGCAACTTCCAAACTCTAGAAATGACAGAGACATCTCGCTGCCTGGACAGTCACCCAAAGTTTTTCTGTACCGTTGGGGCATCCATCTTCAGCCTTTAGGCCCATAGTGTTCAGCAGACTTTTCCATGAAGCAGGAAAATTCAAAGACAGTTCAGTTACTTTCTTCTGTATCCTGCAGAATGTCTCGCAGACTCTTTCATGAAACAGGAATCCCAAAGTATCATTTCACCTTTAGGCAAGTTCAGCAGTCCTCGCTCTGCAGGTTCTTTGTGTCCATTTAAGCAGTCCAGACAAGAGCAGTTTCTTGCCCAAATGACTAGCAAACTCCATAAGGAGCCTCTTCGATGCCCATATTCCTCTTGAAGTAGCTGGTGCTGCCAAGAGCAGACATGTCTCATTGTCATAAAAAGCCCTAAGTTATTAAAACATTTAAAATGCCATACTCTGTAGCCTTTGAGAGATATGAAGAATGTCTATCTAATTGAAATATACCTCTATATATCTAGAAAATCTAACTAACATGACTACAAGCTTGACTATTTCAATGATTATCCATTAACAACCTATATTTCCTAATTATACATTACATTTTTAAATGAACTACATAATCACAATACCTTAATCAAGAGCAGAAATGTATATACATAAACAAAATTGACCTTAAATTTATATCACTAAAGCAAAATCCATATCAATGCAAATTATCCATATCTATATCATCTCTCCCTTTAAATGTAAAAGAACATTTATAAACAATATTTGGGAATATGGACCTAGTTATTTCTCTCCAAACTTCTTCCTGCTGTATGGGGGCACCATTATCAGGTCTTCTATGGTATATCCTGTGTGCCAGGTTCATCTTGTTCGGAAGTTGAGTGAAGTAATTTTCTGAAGGTGTTCACGGTGACCTTTCAGGAGGGTGTGGTCTATCATACCATATTGGTCTAGAAGGAATCCATAGGGTCTCATCCTCTGTGAAAACAAAAGAAGAACCTCTTTTCCAAAGCATCATATCCTTAGACCCAAATTTGGAAATCATGATACCTTTAGAACATACATGCTGGTTTGGCTTAGCAGCACACACAATGAAATGCCTCTCTGCAGTTAGCTCCTTCACAATCAAAAAATTTAAAGAAAACACAATAAACATAATCCAGACATTCTGTGAATTTTCCATTTTTATGTGGCTTATTTTTTTTAATCTATGACTATCTGTTCTCTGTCTCTTTAAAGACTTTACCCTTTTTTTTAGAAGTATCTCTCTATACTCTTTTTCTTTTCTCTCCCAAGCCTATGTACTTTATCTAACAGTATGATCCATTTAGAGGTCTTTTATGTCTGAATCTGTCCTATTGTGAATCTGTAATTCTTTAATGTACAGGAACAGTTTTTACTTTGTGCTTTTAAAATGCTAAGCTCTTAAGAATCTAAAGTGTGACAATTTCAGGTCAAATACAGGTACAGCCTGCTTGCTCCACCCAGTCCAGCCTGGAAATATCTCTGTGTATGGCTGCGGAAATCCACCATGCTCTCCTACCTGACTAAGCCTGATCCCACCATCTGCCCAGGCAGGAAGAGCTGAGCCACGGCATGGTCTCAGCTACTTTCTTCCCAATCCCATGCAGGCAGACAAACATCTGGGTGCACAAATGCTCCATAGCCCGAATTTGCATCAGCAGCAGGGCCCAGGAAGCCTCAGACCAGGCAGGACATAAACCCCAACAAGCCTGCCCTCATGCTACAGAATGGTGCCCACGTGGACAACTGCATCCACATGAAGCCTAACAGAGCTTGGGAAGTAATTCTGGGCAGAAAAAAAATAGAGAAAGCATAGCTTCTTGGTAGCAGCAATTTCTCAGGTCTGCTCTGCTTGATAGAGGCAAGCAAGCGCTCTTATTTACGAGAGGCTTCCTGACTCAGCTTTAGCTGCAAAACCTTGCAGCTCTTTTAAGAGGTCCTGCCACAAAACACTTAAACAGTGTTGATGAAAAGCTGACCGCATGCTTTTTGGTTTTCAACCATAGCAAGAAAAAAGCTGTGCCATTTTAAAATGATGGCTTTTTGGGTCTTCCTGCCTGGGCAAACTCTGACTCTTTCAGGCAGGTGTTCTGACTTAGGAGCATTTTAATGTGGTCTGTGAGCAGAATGCTGCAGCTTGCTTGCTGGCAGGAACCTTGAAACGCCATAGAGTTGTGGCAATAAAAGTGGCTACAGCCAGTACCTCCGCCATGAGGGTGGAATTTCATAAAGCTAAGGAATGGGCTGGATCTAGCCATCAAAGCCACGGCTTTTATCCTACCCATAATGGTAAATTAAAGACTCGTGTAGTCAGAAAAAGAGGGATATACAGTAAAGAGAGATTCAAAAAACAAATAAACCCTCTAAATGGTTTACATTGTGTTAAATATATATACAGGCTAAAGGTTAAAATCCTTAAAATAAAAAAAAAAAAAGAAAGAGAGTAGTTGGGTATGGTGGTACACACCTTTAGTCCCAACACTTGGGAGGCAGAGATAGAGTGACCTCTGTGACTTCAAGGTGTGGTAGCACACACCTTTAATCCCAAATCTCGGGAGGCAGAGGCAGATAGATCTCTGTGAATTCAATGTGTGGTAGCACCCACCTTTAATCCCAGCACTGGAGAGGCATGACAGGTGAATCTCTGTGAGTTCAAGGATAGCCTGGTCTACAGAGGGAATTCCAGGACAAAGATACACAGAGAACCTGTCTCAAAAAGCCAAAAGTTAAAAGTAAAAATAAAAGAAATAAAGGTTAAAATAAAGCCGCATAAAGATGGAAAATACACAGAGAATCTTGTATATTATTGTGCTCTCTTTGAATTGTTTGAATGCTGAGGAAGGAGCAAAAGCTGCTAAAAGATATTTGCTTATAAATGCTGCAGAATTAATCCAAGATAGGTATTTTGAAAATACCTTGACTTCAAAATTGAAGTCAAAAGGTATGTTACTTTGGAGAAGAGATTTTGCCTTTGTTTCCACAGGAAATGAGAGGCTGTGGATTCATTCTGAGTTAAGAAAACTCAGGTTTAATCAAGGAAGACCACCTGAGAAATTTCTGGTAGGAACAGATGGCCCAGATGTCTGAGTTCTACATCCAGAACAGATTCAAGACTGCTGCCTGAGATGATGAAGCTTCACAGGATACTCCAGTCAGGACTTGACCATAACTCTAAATTTTCTTTAAGTCCCCATAAGATTATCAGCGCCCCCAACCAGCTGGAAGTAATCTGGAAAACTATGCCCACATTCCCCCAAAATGGACTATGGATATTTTTCTTTGTTTAAAAAAAAAAGAGGGGGAAGTGGTGTGGGAGAATTGTCTGTATTCTGTCAATCATGATTTAAATAAATGCTGATTGGCCATTAGCCAGGATGTATAGGTGGGACAACCAGACTAGAAGTAGAGGCAGAGCAAGGAGAATTCTGGGAAGCAGGAAGCTCTGCTTCTGCTTCTGGACTCCTGCTTAGACCACCAAAGAAGCAGGATGTGACCTGCCCTACTGAGAAAGGTACTGAGCCATGTGGCAAACATAGATAAGAATAAGGGCCTACATAAGTTATAAGAGCTAATACGAATCCTGAGCTAATGGGCCAATCAGTTTAACATTAATATAGACTTCTGTGTGATTCATTGGGACCTAATGACTGTGGGACCTGGTGGGAGGAAAGAAACCCCAACAAGCCAGGCCCTCATATTACAAAGGGCCAGGACAGAAGAGATGAGGTTCCATGAAAGAAAATCTAAGTGCCCAACTCAGAGTAATGTACAAAATTCCAAGCAGGGTGGAGAGGCTAAGGGGTAGATCCAACTTCACTCAACTTCTAGCCTCACAAGCTTCTGACTATACCGTTTTGGAGGAAATTCCACTTTTCATTTCCTGTCCCATTGACTCATCAAGCTTCCTTTGTAGGATTCTTTGGAAGATTAAATTTTCATCAAGAAAGTAGTTCATGCTCTATGCACACCAAAGTTATGCTTGCTTGCTCAACCCAGATCTCCAGGGGCAAAGCAAACAAAGCTTTCCAACAGTAGGTGAGCCATCCATCTTTACTGAAGCCGGTAATAGAGACATAAGAAGGATGAGATGTTTTCTCTGTTCTCAGGAAAAAACTCAGCCACACAGGAAGAAAACACAGCAGGAGGGAAATGAAGAAAAACCAAGACACACAGAGAGCAATGTTGGATGTGAATTGTGGGACAGACGAGAGGGGATACCCCAAGGACTGGGAGAAATCTTAAAAGACACAGAGCAGCAGCTAGAATTTAAAGGAAGAGAAATAAGAAGAGAGCCTTATACATCTGCCTCCATTTTTTATTAAAGAGCTAGATGCCTAAGCCTAAAGAAAATAGGAGTTGAGAAACTTTAACCCCTCTGTCATTTATATTTACAGACCTTATCAATTATACAAATATTTTTACTCTTCATGCCCCTCCCTTATCTCTTCCAAGGACTGAATTGCATCTCTTCACGATTCTTGTGTTGTTGCTCTAACTCTCAGAGTGACTGAATTTGAAGAAACATCTCTTAGGAGGTAATTGAGGTTAAACAAGATAAAAAGGGTGAAACTCTGACCCAAGGGGACTCATATGTTTACAGAAAGAGGAAGAGAAATGAGAGGGCCCCCTTGCCCCATGTAGAGCAAGAGCACACAGTGAGAAGGCGGGAGGCTATATGATGCCACAAAGAGCCCCTTTGCCCTGCCAAGCATGGGTTTTCAATGTGACTGATTCCAAAATGCTGAGAAGAGAAAGGTCTCTTGTCTAAGTTCCACAGGCTGTGGTACAAGTATGGTTGCTCCAACTAAGACAAATCTAATCTGGAAGCAGAGCTAGGAAATTAAGACCCAGTTAGAATAAGCATAGTATTATGAAATATTATTTTCTTTTACTTATTTTGCAGTTGGGTGAACAGGTGGGTGGAATATGTGCACGAGTGCTGTGACTCACATCCAGAGGTCAGAGGATCACACATGTGATGAGTTGGTTCTCTGCTTCCAACACATGGGTCCCAGAGATAGAACTCAAGTCGTCAGGGTTGATAGCAGGTGTCCTAGCGTGGAGACTTTTTTTTTCCTAAAATAACTATTTTATGTTTTTTGTGAGGTTACATTTGAAAAAAAAATTACATGGAAGCAGAAGAATTAGCTCTCAACTTATGGTAGATGCTCCATAAATGCCAGTTTGGTCTCTGACTAAAATTGTGAGTTACCATTGCTACCCTGGTCTGAACACAGTCACCCTATATATGAGCAGAAAATGAGAGCTAGTTTTAGGCCTAATTGATGCTCAACTGTCAACTGCCTCTATAGCAACCCTCTTTAGAAGTTGCTTAAGAGATTTCCAGCCAAAATGCATTTCCCTTAATTTGCCTCGAGGTAAAGAACAGCTGTCATTGTCTTCTATGAGGCTCGTTAGAGATGATTAACCATCCAAGTGCTCTAGTTTCAAGGGCTACAAATGAGGTAGCCTTGCCTACTTGTGGGACATTCTGGAGCTCCAGCTTATGGGTCCTTCAACTGACGAGGGTGTGGGTGGAGCCTCTGAGTCCCACAGCTTCAGGTCACAGAGATGGCTCTCTTCTTCATGTGGATGTTTTCTGTTATTTCTTATAATTGGGGTGTCAAAGACTGTTCAACAATCCCATTTTCCTTTGTTTGCCTTTAATTATTTGTGATAACAAAAGGCACATCCTTGATCAACAGCTGTTCATGATTGGGTAATGAAAAATATGTATTAAGAGAGCTCTGGAAAAACCTAGAGAGCAGCCAGGAGCCAAGAAGCTGTGATTATGCTTGGAACTCCAGCCAACAGCGTGTGTCTCCCTCCCTCCCCCTTTCTCTCCCCTGTCCTTCCTCTCTCCCCGCTTCCCTTTTCCTTCCTTCCTTGCTCCTTCTCTCCCTCCCTCTTTTCCTTCCTTTGTTTTACGTTGTTTCTCCTTTTGTACTTCTTCATTCTTTCTATTCATATAGATAGGTGAAGATTTTATAAGTTATTTCAACCTAAATTTTTGAGGGTTTTTGACCCTGGAGAAGCTACCAAAACCCCAACTCCAGTCCTCAGACTGAGCACATCAATTTCACACGCGTATGTCAATACACATCCAGGTGGCTTAGTGACAGCAAAGATAGAGATGACAAATTAACACCCAGAGGCCAAGCAAAAAACCTTCACTGGGATGAGAATTTTGAGACATCTGTACTTGACTTTCATGTTGTCTATTTGTGAATATTTGCTTGTGGGACGAACTCCTGCAGTTAGGTCTGTTTCAGGGACTCATCTGTGGATGCCTGCTGCATGTGACAGTTAGTGTCCATGTGTGGTCACTGCGGATGCCAGATGTAAACTCCCGACCGTCTTTGGTACGTTAGAGTGGCAGATGCTTTGGGCATTCTGTGTCTCATTCTCTTGACCTGCCTCTGATCTCAGCTATGGCACTGGGGGTGGGGCGCAAATCTATTCTCTCTGAAAACTTTCGCCCTAATTAAAGCATAAGGCAGAAATTGTGGGTCACTGTACAAAAGCAGCCCAGCACAATGCAGCACAGCTTGTTTTTACTCAAGTGTTTGGCTTCCTGTTCTGCTCTCTTCCCTTCCCTTCCTTTTCCTTTCCTTCTTTTTTCTCTTCTCTTTTGCCTCCCTTGATGCCCCATTTTTCTCCCTTCCTTCCTTCTTCCCCTTCCCCCTCCCTCTCTTTACCTTCCTTCTTTGACCTTATCTCTCACTTCTCACTCTCTCTTTCTATTCATATAGAAAGAGAAGCTGTTGTGTGAACTTTCCCTAGGGACACAGCAAACATCAGTTTACTCTAGATGGGGCACCAACAAAGAAACAGTAGCATTCAAGTATAATTTGATGGACCAGTGAGTTTAACTAGGGTGACTCGCAGGAGCTTGGGTAAGGGTTACTCATAGGAGTACAGAAAACTTAGGAGTCATAACATGGTTGAAGAAAACAACTCTTTCCAGGAACTGTTAAATGCTTATATGTCCTCCCAAGGGGATGCAGCTCATAAGCCCACACCTTTGTGTCTGACATGTTAATGCCTCCAATCCTGTAAGAGGATCTTATATCTGCACTCACAGCTGCTGAGAGTTCAATGGCCTTGTTGTGCTAACAGTGTTCCACATTGATGAAACTATTACTATTGGTCAACAAATAACCACATGGATACTGATGTCAACAGAGACGTAGATGATACGTAGATGCATTACAGTGTCTTTTGTGGAGTAGCAGAATCTTAAGTTTCACATGGGACATTGTTCAATTTGGGGCACCTGGGGACCTGTATTAGAGCTACATATCACATTGTACATTTGAAAAATGTCTTCAGATTACTCATGAACTCTAGAGTATTTCATGGCTAGAGAAAAAGATGAGCTCATGAAGCCTATCAAAAATCCTCTCCAAAACACCTTTCATTCTGGTAATGATGGTTGGCCTAATATGAACTGGAGTATTACAGACTCTTTAAATACAAGGGGGAAAAGTCCCTTCTGCTATTCCCATATCCAAGCTCATTGTCAAACATCCAGAGTCATTCATTCAATTAACATGGAAAACAAAGTCACTCTAAATGAGTGAGTGCAGGTTCATTTTGTTCCTTAAACACTCTCACTGCCAGAAAAAATAATTCCCAGAAAAGCATCCTACTCCATACAAAGGAAGTCATTCTCGAGGAAAAAAATAACAGCCCTAATATAATCACTTTTCATTTGCACTCATGCAAGAAGTTGCCAAATGTTTACATCCACCTATTCAATCAAGAAATTGCCTTTTTGCAATAATTAAAATATATGATAGCTGTTCCACTAGTCACCTTGTGACGCAGGTCAAGACACTGAGAATCTCCTAGTATAGCCTCAGTGATGAGTACAAATTTAGCTGGTTGATGGGATATGTTTTACTCATGAATCTGAATCAACTCTTGATTTGCAGCATACATACAGACAGGAGAAGACACAAAGATACAGGTATACATATGAGCACATGCACACACACACAAAGTAAAAATAAATAAGCAATAACTAAATAAGGTAATATTGGCACTTCCTGACAAATAGTTCGTTTTAACCCGCCTATCTGCCAATTACCTAACTAACAATATAACTATTCAGTCATTGACCATTTGAAACCAAGAACATTCACTTTGAGCAACATTCAAATTACTCAGCATTCAATTTCTATTTATTGTAATAACTTCCCATCAGTCCTGTAAGTGGAGGCTGACATTTGGCAGTGTCCATCAGCACTAAGTATTGTTCATTCTTTCCCTTGAGATCTGACCAGTTTTTTCCCCCCATACTGTGCCTGTGACCATGCTCTTTCCTGGGCTTTTTCAAGTGGCTTGTCTCTGAAAAGAGTACCGTTTCTAAATCCCAAATGACTTCTTGTTTCTCTGCAGGTTTGTCTGCTGTGGACTCAGCAAAGGGAATGTTTCTGAGTAGGGTCTGAAGGCTGCAGCATCTACCCTCTAGGCTGGTTTACTCTTGGAAATCATCCTTTACAGGGCAGGTTATGGGAACCTACCTTCTTACAGAATCCCTATGACGGAAGTGCATAATATCGTAAAGGAGTTCCATGAGTTAAGGAGGAGGGAAGTCCCATCTCTGTCCCCACCAGTTTTTTAATTTAAAAAGTTTTCCTACACATGCACACTTTATATTGAGCTATTTACCCCACATCTCATTTCCCCCACTTTTGTACCCTCCTTCCCCCTTTGTTTCCTTTGCTTCCCTGGTAAGTGTGAAATTTGAACACTGCTGTGGGGAATGAACTAGCCCAGCTTTTAGGAAATTTATTACAAAGTATTCTCAAAAACACTAAAACTACCTTTACTATATGGCCCAGTCATACCAACTATTTTTAAATAATATTCTTATTCCTTGAAAATTCTACGCATTTATGTCATGCGTATATCGATCACACTTATCCTTTGTGTCCTCATACCTCTACATCCCTCCAACCCTCCCTAGAGTCCCTACCCCACCTATCCCCCAATTTCATAGCCTCGTAACATTCCAGTTCCGATCACCCTCACAGTCCTATTAGGTGCAGAAGCCTGGCCCCTTCAATTCCATTGTACAGGACTATAAACTAAAAACAGAAACAAAAGCCTGAGAGGGCTAGGGGTGAGAGGAAGATGGGAAGGGGAAGAAAGGAGAGGAGAGGAGAGGAGAGGAGAGGAGAGGAAAAGAGAGGAAAGGAGGAGAGAAAAGAGGAGAGAAAAGGAGAGGAGAGGAGAGACAAGCAGAAACTATTTTATCAATGAGGTCACCCATTTAATGAATTGATGAACAGGTCTCAGTAATTTCATAATGAAGAAAAACATGTCTGACCCCCAGGAAATATATCAAACTCCTTTTTTCCAGATCATTCCTGGACAACTTTGCTAAAGAAATGGGATATTGTATATATGTAAAAGGGCCTGACAAAGCCACAGGTCTAAAGTAAATGCCATTTCTTGTGTTGGGGCCAATATGTATGGGATACTGTTATTTATAGTGCTAAGCCTTATTTTCTTGGTTGTAGGTTTCTTGGTTTCTATTTAAAATAGCATGATTACAGCCTGTTTGGCCAGTAATACATTGTGATAGCTTCAGAGTATAGCCCCACAAATGGACATTGCTCTTTAATTATTCAGAAATATGACAAATTCATCATCATTTCCCAGGTCTGAGTTATCCTGGGACTTCAGCAACAGCTCAGACATTTACTCCGAAGCCACAGCCTTTCACATAAGAAGTATGGGTCCCCAGTAGCCCCACCACCACCACCAAGGTTAAACCCACCCCATAGGAATATGTCCTGTTTTCTGTTTCATGCTAAGAAGGCAGATTTTTTCCACTAGCATTATGAGACCAAGGAAATCCCCCAACAAATACACACTCACATACTCGCACTACACACCCATAGTGTAAAACAATCCATATGTTTAAGAAGCTGACTGAAAAAGAAGGACCTCAGAGTGACTATTCATCTACCACCTTGTCATCAAAAGAGACAAGACCACTTGCCTACTGCCTTCAACCATTTGTGAGCTCAGGACATACAACGGTTGAAGCCCATGTGACATCTTAGATCTTATAAGCATCTCAGGACTGTGCAGCTGGGAATAGCGGGTGGGGCCAAGAGAAAGGTTTTCAGACTGAGGTGTATTCATAAAGAAGACTGTGAGATCCGGGAGCCCTCTGCCTTCTTTTGTCCCCTAGCTCTGAGGTGAGTAGTTTTGCTCTCCACATAAAGTACTGCCTCTTGACAGGAGCCAATCAATCATTGACTGGAACCTCCATGAGCCTCTAAATGTTTTATCTGTTAAGCTGATATCCCAGGTATTTCTTACAGTGAGAAAATTTCCCAACACAAACTCTAAGCCTTTCTCTGGCCTGTCCATGTTTATTTATTTAATCCCTCTGTTTTGAGCATTTAGTCCCGACTCAGCTCTGTAAATAAGCATGACTAGAAAGAGAGAAAACCACACACTATTCCCTAACACGAGACACAAAATAGTATCCCAGGATGGCACAGCTTACTGTGGGACACGTCTGCCCACCAGCCATACTCACCTCTGATTGCCGTATTACCATGGGCTATAAAGCAAGCCCTATTCCTTCCCCCATTACACAGATGAAGAAATAGCCCTGGGAATATTTATGAGTTTTGTTCAAATATGGCCAGAGTGGTTCAAGCTG
The DNA here is from genome assembly GCA_004026605.1 of Ondatra zibethicus. Taxonomy (NCBI): domain Eukaryota; kingdom Metazoa; phylum Chordata; class Mammalia; order Rodentia; family Cricetidae; genus Ondatra; species Ondatra zibethicus. The sequence continues at coordinate 121,550 of PVIU01003991.1, forward strand.
CAGCCATCACACCATCTAACTAAATAAGTGACCACAGAGGAGGGCCCCCAGTGAACATAGTCAAATCAAAAATCCTATGTAAGATTTCTAAAAAGTTAATGTCTATGGTCAGTCCTGAAAAGAACTTAGGAATTGGGCATGAAAAGGGTAGAGACAATGCCCTGGCAGAAAGGCATAAATAAAAGCATGGCACTGGAAAACCCAGGTCATTCTTCTATCTGCAGTTTGGTCATCATGGAGAAGGAGATGTAGGAGGGAGGAAAGGGAGATAGGGCAATAAGAAAGGCAGAGAGATGGATCCATCCTTGAAGGCAGTTATGTGCAATTGGCTAGAGTAGATTTAACTAATAAGGGGACACTATCACTATTTGACCTTAAAGTGACTCTTCCTCTCTGCCATATCACATAGTCTGTTCAAGGGGTCACAGAGTGATGGAGGTGCAAGAAGTGCTATGTAGCTTTGAAAGGGGCCCTGACCAATGGCACTATTTCAAATGTGTCAAACTTGAACTACCCCAGGGTTCTTCAACATTCTGTGTTTTAATATTGAAGAAGCTGAATGTGTCTGGCACATGGAGCAACAGTAAGAGATTTCTCTGCATAATCAGACTGTCCTGGCACTGATTGGTCATGGGGACATGAAAGATAAAGGAAAGGTCTGAGCAAGAGAATGTAGCTCAGAAGTCAGCTCTTTGGCTGCAGGAAGCCTGAACCTTAAATAGCTCTCCTGTGAGATAATGTTCTTGTATACTGTAAAGATTTGTCACTTATATTTGCTTAATAAAATTTTGATTGGCCAGCAGTCAGGCAGAAAATATAGGTGGAGCAACCAGACTAAAAGAATTCTGGGAAGAGGAAAGCAGAGACATAGTCGTCATCCAGAAGCAGACAAAGCAATATGAGAATGCCATACTGAGATAAGGTACCAAGCCACATGGCTAAACATAGAGAAGAATTATGGGTTAATTTAAGTTGTAAGAGCCAGTTAATAATAAGCCTGAGCTAATGAACCAAAGAGTTTACAATTAATATAAGCCGCTGTGTGTTCTTTTGGGACTGAACGGCTATGGGACTGAGCTGGACTGAAACTTCCATCTACATAGCTCTGCCGTTAGCTCGCACTGTCAGACTGGAGAAAATCTGCAGCTCCTGTCATGTTCAATAAAAGGGAGAGGACATGGGACCTTCGCAGACCAGCATTGCACATAGATGCTTTCCATAAATGGAAGCTCTTCACGCAGTGTGCTTGTAATGCTCTCTAAGTGAGCGTGAAAGAGAGAGTTGACAGTTTTGGGTCATGGGCACCATCCCTGGAGGTAAACAAAGGGAATGTGACCTGGGAAGATTGTGGGAGGAGGTGGGAACCTGCATCCTTGCAGAGGGCTGAGGAAAAGATGACAAAATCCTAGCTAGTTAAAGCGGAGAAAGGTATGCTTTCCATCCACAAGGAAAATGTTAGGAAAGTGAACCAGCAAGTCTAGCTTACACAGGAAGACCTGCCAAGGCAGAGGGGTCATCGTGGCTCAAGAGGAAATGAAGAAAATTCACAAACCAAGATTAAGGAAGGGGGATGAGAGCCAGGATAGGGTGAAGAGGCAGAACTGCAGCCAAGCCACTCCAAAGAAAATATAGATGATTCAAGACATAGGAGTATGGAAAGAACAGATTTCATCTTCCATAAATCACTGAGCATGTTATTCTTCAAGATCGGAAATCACCGTGCCTAGAGTGAGCCTCAGGCCTTGGCTCAGCAAGAGCTGGGACGCTCATTCTCATGCCTTCTCCACTGAACATTCCAGCACCACTAGAGCTACTGATGTGCTCCCACAACACTGAACATAGCACACCCCATTTGCCCTCAGCAGGACAAGCACATCCTATGTACTCTGTTGGCCTAGATCATGTGCTGATCTAGGCTCAGAGAGTACAAGAGACATGATGGGGAAAATCCCACCAATCTAACCCTTTGTTGACACTGTCTCTGTCCCCTGAAGCTCTACCATGTGCCAATGATGCTCCAGATGTAACCAATTCTTCTTATGGCCCAAAGAGTCTGACTCTTTATGGATTCACACATATCCTACCTGAATCACCAACCTGGCACCAAATCATATGATTGGTCAGACTTCCCAGGCCACTGTCTCAAATAAGCATCCTTCCTTCTTCCTTCTTTCACCCTACTAGGCTCTGTGGGACTCTTAAATTACTCATCTTGTACTTCAAGTATGGCCATTTCAAATCCATTAAATCAACTCTTCCACCTTTGGCTCCCTGTTCAAGCACTGTGTGTCATCATGCTTTTCAGACCTGCCAATCAGTTAAGAGCTTGCCACTTCTGGATGCTTCTCCTTGTCAGTCATAGAAATATTGTTCTGGAAGGGCTAACAGAGGTCAGACTCATGTTGCACAGCACCATTATTAGAGATCATCTCTAGCATGCATCCAGGAAACTCCTCCCATAGGAAGTCTGGTCATAAGGTACCGAGGCCAAAGCAGCAGTAGAGTGAACAGTGGAGGAAGTAAACTGGGAGAGTTCTCTGCATCCCACCTTCACTGTGTGAGGATGCTGAGCAGGTTTGGTAGGGATGTTAATAAAGGTTACTTATTGTGTGTTAAGCCTGGTCTGTGTGCTGTACACAGGTGGCTCCCCTTTGATCCTTGGATCATCTCTGGGAGCTAGAAAAGATTCCCATTTCACAGAAGAGACTTAGGCTCAAAGTGAGGAGACCCCAGAAAGAACACATCCCTTCAACACTGAGAGCCCAAATACGGACCTAGGTCTGGACATTGCCAAAGCCCATTCTCTTTCTGTTCCACGGTACCCTCTCTCTCCATCTCCCTCTCTCACCCACGCTGGGAGGAAATGTCAAGTCGAATTCCCAAGTCTTGAGCTTTGAAAGTCAGGCCAAGAAGTACAGCAAATATAGTACACACGACATATCTGGTGGGAAGCTAAAAAATGTCAAGTTTTGAAACCATGAATTATTTCCCTTCTGTTTCCTCAAATCAGCACAAGGCCATCTGCCTGTGGTTTTCCTCAGGCAGTTTGCTAAGAACAAGTTCCACTCAGGTCTCTTAAGCCTTCCATGACACTGTCAGAAGATGCATTAAAAATCACAAGAGTTAGAACCATGGTAACAGCCTGTTTGGGAGACCTTAACCCCACCTTTTAATACCCTAGCTTGACTGTCAGTATCTCCACTTCATTTCACAGAGAATATACCTTCATTCTTCAACTAGAAAAATGGAGCCTGTTAAGAAAGTCTCTGGACAACATACTCTAAATTCTTACTAAGGTAGGCATGGCTGATATTAGAGAGAGGAAGAGGAGAATAGGTGTTCGACATTCTATGTATCACATTAAATTTTTAATCTCCACAGTAATCATGCACAAGGTGTACTATAATCATCCCATTTGACAGAAGGTCCATAGCAAGGTGGCATTTACTTTTGTCATTAGTAAGTGTAGCAAAGAGCGGCTTGTTCATCCTGGCCATCCAGAACTGAAATAATCACATAGAAACCATATTATTTAAAACAGTGCTTGGCCCATTAACTCTAGCTTCTTATTGGCTAACTCCTATATCTTAATTTAATCCACTTCTACTAATCTGTATATCACCACGAGGTCATGGCCTCCAGCCGTGGATCCATGACATATCTCTGACTCCACCTTCCTTCTCCCAGCATTCAGTCCAGTTTCCCCGCCTACCTAAGTTCTGCCTTATCAACAGGCCAAGGCAGTTTATTTATTCATTAATGGAAATCACCGCACACAGAGGGGACTCCCACATCAAGTAAGTATTGAAAAACCAAAGAGTGTTTATTTGGGGAAACAGAAATGCATACTTGGGATAATTAGGAGCTTGAAGAAGTGTGGTCAGCCTTGCGAGCAAGAGCAAAGCAATACTGAATTAGAGTAAATGTCATCCAATTTCCCCATTTTGCAGATAGAAATATGGAGACCTAGACAAAATGATTTCTCTTAGAATACATGAAAGTCTTGCATTCTTTGTTACTAACACTTCCAACTGCACAAGATTTCTTAAACTCTTTGAGCGTGAACTGCCTGCAAGAGATGCTCTCAGTACACTGCCCAGATGTCTTTCCTGAACAAGGGTTTCCATGTCCTAGCCTCCCATGGCTTACAGCCACAGAATTCTCTAGGTTAGTGGGAGCCACATAACCAGAGTGGACTGAAATTTTTGCAATGCCCTTTGCAATCATAAAGACAGTAGTGTTCTCCTCCACTGACTCTATAGGGAATGGAGATGACTCAGCAGGTAAATTCACATGCTGCCAAGCCCAGTGACCTACATTAGATCCCTAGGATCCACATGGTAGAAGAGAACCAGCTCCCCCAAGATGCTTCTTGACCTCTACTTAATTTATATGTATGCTTTGGTGTGTGCGTGTGTGTGTGTATGTATGTATGTGTACATATACACATATACACATAAAACAAAAGAAAAATGATGAAATTTTTAAAAATTGGGTTGTTTGTTTCCTGATAGGACAGCTGGGGCATCTCTTTCCCATGAGATCAAGCTGAATGAGTCTCCAGCTAAGAAATCAGATTCTCTAGCTTTTGTCGTATTCTGTGCTCTTCTGTTTCCTTTCCCTAAGACAACACACTCTTCCTAAATCATCTGTATGAGAATCGTCCCTGTCCTCAAGGAGGAAAATCCCCTGAGGGGAGGCAAAAGGAAAAAAAAGTCCTTGTGTCATAATCCCCTGGATTTTGCTAAGGATTTATTTCATAGAATCTCAATTTCAGACTTCAATACTGCATAAATTCAGAAGCCTTAAAGATATCTAGTCAACTCTGTCATTTTAGTTATGGAATACATGCCCAATGATGGGAAGGAGGAACTCATTCAGCTCATACAGAATATTGGACTCCCAAATCTATTTAATAATATTTGGACCCAAGCAAGCTACTTCCCTATTTCTGCAATGAGTACATCTCACCATCCCCAACCCAGAGAGAGGAAATTACCTGTAACAGAAAGAAAGGGGGCCAGGATCTGGCCTCAGAACTTTGCAAGGTTCAGTTTGGTTATGCCTTTGATTGTGGCTCACAGTATGAAAGTTGTGCTCTATGTCCCAGCATGTGCATCCACACAGATGTCTATGTACCTTTGGCTTTGGAATACCATGATCCCAAGGCATCCCGAGTTTGATTCCTCTCCCATCTTTCCTAAACTGAAGCATGTGATGTGTTATTGGTCTGTAATGGTATGTTGTGATTACCATTTGGAATTCCATACTAACAACAAACACAAGTTAAAATTTGTGCATCCAAATGTTAAATGGAACATATCTAGATTATAAACAAATATGGTGCTCTTGTAGTCTGGGTGTATTGTTTATAACCCTTGCCTGAAGAGCATATACCATAGAATCTTGGGAAACTCATCATCCCACAGCTCAGACTGAAATTTCTACAGCCTTCTCTGTCTTCTGAAACAGTGCCTCCCTTCCCATGACCACAGCATTTTGAGCTCAAAAATGGCATGCAGTGCTAGGCTCCCAGGAAATAAATGACAAGGACAGGAGAGTCTCTTCCTGTTCATATATGTTTTCAAACATATGTACATGCATTCCTCAAAAAACATACATCTATTATCTTCATCATACACAGCACATGTGAGATCTAACATTCATATGTCAAGAAAGCAGATTCAATGTCTACCAGGATATAGCTTATAATTAAATGGATGAAAGCTTTGTGCAAGTGAATAGAAGAAGTTAGTTGTTATCTGTGCTACAGAAGGAATGAAATAGGTTACTTAGTAAAGAAAAGAATATGAGTAGTATCTCAAATAGTTCCTAAAGTGCTTTTGGGAACTGCCAGACAAGAAATGTCAGCTGTATGAAGAGAGAAGGAAGGGGACTCAGCAGGAAAGGGCACCACATAAGAGCATGGGGTCAGAAAGAGCATTTTATGTTTGACTCTCTTAGAGGAATGGAGTAGGCAATGGGACAAGGGACATGAAATAACTATGGAGACCAAGCTGAAGCAAGATCACATGAGCTTTCACCCACCATCTTAAGGTTATTCGAAGTAAAGTGGAATGTGAATGGTTCTTAAGCAGAGAAGTGAAACAAATCTATTTATTTGTATCCCTTGTTTTGACTCTTACTAATCTTCAGACCTCCAACAACCACAGTGAAAGCTCTTAACAAACATTTGTTGAGTAAAGGATTCTCTTCTCCAGTTTGGCCCTTGCTTCCTTATTTGTAACAGGTTCTTTGAAACTCCCAGCTAAACCCCGTTTTTTAGACGTATTTGTGTTTCACTACTTGTGTGTCCCCACTGTTAGGAAAGAATCAGAAAAGTATATCAAACCCATAGGATTGCCCTTCTTTAGAAGGGACTTTTAGTAGCAAGGGGAGTTGAGATATAACTTTGCAAACTACCACCAAGTAACATCTTGGCTTTTAAATTAAATGTCAGCACTGGCTTTCACTGGGAATCTGGCCCAACCTTCTGGGAGGCAAGATTTGGTCGAAAATACAGGCCAGCCCCCTCAGGATGGAACTATCTTAAGAGGGTATAGAGTTATGGAGGTGCCCACTCACAGTAAACTGATGCTGGCACAGAGGTGGCACAGCCTAGAGAAGTGTGAGAATTGAGGGTGCCAGTCATGGATAAAGGGAGAGGTTACCATTACCATAAATATGGTGGAGAGGACCCAGGCGATGTGTCAGACACCTGTATTCAAAGCTTTTGAAAAATCAAAACAGGTGGACTGTGAGTTTGAGGCCAACCTGAGTTATATAGTGAGTTCCTGGCCAGCATAAGCCATGTACCATACATCAACTCAAAGAAAGAGAAAAGAAATGTAATAAGACTCAGTCCTAAGCTGAAGAGCTTTTGTGAGTTGTCAGCTACTGTGTGTGTGGGGGGGGGGTGGTCTTAGGTTTTATGGATGTTGCTGCACATTTTGGAAGCATAAATAGGACTCACTGGATGATTAATAAGGAACAAGAAGAGGAAGTGGAAAAGGAAGAGGAAAAAGAAGAGGAGGAAGAAAAGATGGAGATGGGAGGAAAATGTGTTGAGTGAGATGTCCAGGGGCAGTGGGATGGGAAATTGCCCAGATATATTATATAAAGTATATGATGAGCTGGGTGATGGTGGTGCATGTCTTTAGTCCCAGCACTCATGAGACAGAGGCAGGCGGATCTCTGTGAGTTCAAGGCCAGCCTGGTCTACAAAAGCTAGTTCCAGGACAGGCTCCAAATCTACAGAGAAAACCTGTCTCAAAAAAACAAAAAAAAAAAATTATGAACATGGAAGGAGCTTTTTATGCCTCAGTCTCCATAGTCTTTTTCTAGTGAAAATGCCACTAAAAATCTGATCCCTACGAATCAAATAAGTTGCTACATTCCAAGACAAGAGGGAAGACAGGAAGGAAGGAATCTGGAGGCAGGTATCTTTTCTTCTTATTTCTTCTTGGGTGGAGTTTTTATGGATGCCAGTAAAGTTTGTGTTCACTGCATTAGGATAAGAGACATTTACAGTCTAGTTTCCTCTATCTCTTAGTGAGAGCCAACTCACCATACTTTGTCTTATATATACTGCATCCACAGAGGAATAACCTTTGTTTTAGATGTTTCCTCCCCATCTATGTTTCAGTTTCCAAATGTCAAATTCTTAATGTCATAGTAGGCATTTCCCGGTTCACCCCATTCTTCCCTATGCTCACCTCTAAGAATCCATTCCCCTACACTGAGACCTTACTCATTGACTCTGGCCTCACTCCACAGTCAATACCATCCTATAATGGGTGTCAGATCTTTTAAGTGTCGGGAATACCAGTTCTTCCTTTCAGTGTGCTCTGAAGGGTCGAGTTCATTACTGGAGGCAGATGAACCAGAGCTGGTATGAAGTATATATCCCATAATGACAGTATAACAGGATTTGGGAGATAGCTTTTCAGATGATGAAGTTGAAGGTTAAGACCATTTAAGAAAAACCCACATTATTTAGATATCGAGAAACAACATCTGAGTTAAACTCAAGTCTACCTAACTCTACAGATGGTTTTATTCCACAAGCCTCTCTTCCCCCACACCAAGACACTCAATTTATGAATATTCCTCTCTCTTTCCTTTCTCCGATACATTCTCCTCCCCAAATCACTGCAACTATCATTTGTACCCACATCTCACACACCTCCCTCAGTCCTTCACTAAAATCTTCCGTCTCAGGGGAGAGAGCTCCTTAAGGCTCCTGCAGACACTACAGGAATGCAGTTTCTTTGGATTCCAAGGGACCAGATTGAACCAGAGGCACCAGAGCAGACGACATCTGCCACAAGCAGACTGAGACATTTAGCTTCGCTCCTTTGAGGATCTCATCTGGAGCATATGCAGCTTTAGAGCAGGCAAACATCATAGCCACCAGCAAGGAGTTGGCTTTAGTTTTTCCCAATCTCCAAAAGTCAGAAGTGCTTAACTACAGCAAGAAAGCCCCCTTGTGGGGTTTCCAACTGTCAAAGAGTGAAGTTTAATCTTCTTCACACTCTACAACTGCCTTCTCTCCCCTTGCTATCTCCATCTGCACTGGGAAGCCACGAATCTGAGGTCACACTCTTCCTGGGCCCTTAGAATGTGGTTTAAATATGAAGTTTTCACCCCCAAGTTTCATGTGTTAAAAGGCCCGTTCCCCAGGTAGAGGTGTTATTGAGAGATCACTAAAGCACTAATATCAGCAGGGGATATATTAATATGCTCAAAAGCTCATAGCTGGATGTGCTATTTTGGAGAATTAGGTCTCTAGAGGTCACTGAAACCTCCTTCTCTCACTCTCTGTCCCCAGTCCATAAAGTTAGCAGTCCCCTCCATCCCATGTCCCTCCAACCATAATATTCTGCCTTACTCCACTACAATGGTGCCACAGGAGCATACACTGGAATCTCTGAAATCTTATGCCAAACTATCTTTCCTCCTTTTAAATGGTTGGTTTAATCAAGTATTTTTTTAAAGTGACTAACACCATAGATATTCCTACCTCAGTACTCCTGCTGGTCTCTCTCCTCCATCTGGAATCTAGACCTCTATCTTTCCTTTCAAATTTCTCAAAATCCGTGTGCCAACTAACTTCTCATACACTTTCCCCATGTTATTGTGATGTTATTGGCAGAGAAACCCTTTTCGATGCGATGAGAGTACAACGTAATACAGCACCCTGTAGCTACCATTCAACGTGTGTGTGTGTGTGTGTGTGTGTGTGTGTGTGTGTGTGTGTGTGTGTGTGTGTGTGTTTGTAGAGATGAATATGTATGCATGGGTGCATGTACATGAGTGTGAGTATAGTAGTTAGAAAATAACTTCAATTCTTGCTACTCAACATTCTGTCTACCTTGGTTTTTAAGATAAGGCCGCTCCATGGCCTGGACCTGACCAAGTAGCTAGGCGGACTAGTGAGATAGCCTAAGGATGCATCTGTCTCTGCCTCCACTGAGCATGCCACCACTCCCAGCTTTTTTTCATGTGGGGCCTGAGGGCTCAGACTCAGCGCATCATACTAGGCAAGATGAGCACTTTACTGACTGGGCTGTCTATTCAACTCCCATTCAATAAATACTCCCCCATTACATAACAGGTGCTAGGCTCTGTGTTGGATCTGAGATATAGCCATGAGCCTAAGGGGGAAAAAAAAAACCTCCCTTCAATAGGACTTATGTTCTGCTGGGTGGAGTGTCTGATCCTGAGGTTAGGTTAAAATAATGGTTCTTGTAGGGTATTGCTTGTGCATCTAGCAAAGAAAGCCACATCTCTATCTTTCTTTCTCTAGGACATGACACAGCACCCAGCTCTCAGTAACATCCCATCATTGCCTTTGTGTTTGATTGAGGAGGACATGAATAATTACAAAGAAACCTCCCACAAATAACCTGTAGACCAAAATTAACTTCCATTCCCAAACACAGGTTTTTACTGAAATCCGAGTCAGGGAGCACACACTTATCTACCAAAGCTGCCTCAAAATCTGCACTGTATTTTTTTGGGGGTGGGAGGGTGTGTGGCTGGGGAGGTCTTAGCTGGAGCTGCATACTTAAAGTTACCAGAAAGCCTCCAAATCTCAGCCAGATTCACCTGATCCTAAAAGCGGGCCCTCTGGCAAGGTGATATCCCGTCTTCAGATCAATCTCATCGATTGCGCTTCATAATAAAGCCACTTCCCGAAAGACCACAGCTCAGTGGTGCTTGCTGGGGTTTCTTGTCATCCTCTGTGGCTGCATCTCTATTCTTATGCAGTAATAGAAGATGTGGGGGGCACATCTTGGTCATGAAGGTTTGACCCGATTTGTGCTAATGGTGCGGCAGTGACCTTCCTTCTTGCCACAAAAGAATTCTACACTAGTGTGAATTTGAAACCATCCCACCCACCCCTTTTACTGCCGCCTCCCCCCCCCCGCGCAGATGCAAACCATTTGTTTCATGAACTAGACAAGACTATGACATCACAGTGGTTATTGTGAGCAGAATGGAACAAATCTTTAGGGTCTCCTCATATAAAAATGTGCATAGAGTATACCTTTTTGGTGGCCAACAAGAAGAGGAATAGAAATGTTTTGTCCAATCTACCATGTTTTAATATGTAAATTCAGGGTCTCCCTTGAAATAACTCCATCCCCAACTTACCAGAGTAAGGAGAATAAATGGCAATGGGAAGATGAATGACTGAACTTTACCGTGTGAAACAAGCTAGTGACCAATCTGATACCCATCCTCTCTGCAGGAACTCCCAGCAACTCCAACTTCCATGTCTGTACTAACCTCAGGAGTGGCTGCAAGCACACAGGTTCTGGAACAGACACAGGGCCCTTAATTCTCAGAGGCACAATGAAAATAAAGCCGGAGTCTCCAGGGATAATAACAGACAAATAGGAACACATATACATGCCAAAAATCCTATACCTCACTTGAAAAACATGATTTGCTTTCTGGAGTTTGTGGCAACCCCACTCTAGCCCTGGGCTTGCTACCATGTGGCAAGCATTGTTAAAACTGCACCCTCCAACATCTGGATGTCTGTCTTCTCAGAGGGTCATAGAAGACTGGGTGTGGGCATTGCACACCATCACATGGGAGATGGAGAGGTGAAGGCAAGCAGATCAGAAGTTCAAAATCATCATTGGCTAGTCAGCGAGTTCAAGGTCAGTCTGGCTAGAGTAGAGCCCATTGCGTAGAATAAAAGCAAAATCTAAAGGATAGTGAGGGATTTCTGAAGGACATGATGTGTGCTCTTTCCTTGTGCTCTGACAAAAGCTCATGGAAATCATTTTATCTCTCAAGTCAGTTCAGGAAGTTTTTGCAATGGCGGGGTTCTCTCCCAGTGAGCTACATTCCATTGAGACATGAATTTGGAGACCTCCTCCCAGTAGGCGAATGAATGGCAGAGTCATCTTACACTTGAGGTCCACAATGTTTGGGGAAGATAAGGTGGTCTATGGTTGGGAGAAATCTCAGGCTCAGGTGAGTTGTAGCATGAATATGGGGATTGATCACAGCAATCTGATGTTACAGATCCCTTTGACCACACACACACACAGGCACACACACACACACACACACACACACACACACACACACACGCGAGCACACCCACACGCAGGCACACGCGCGCGCGCACACACACACTCAGGCACACACACACACACGCGCACACACACACGCAGGCACACACACTCAGGCACACACACGTGCACACACACACTCAGGCACGCACACACACACATACATACACATGCACACAATCACTACCACCAGAAGCAGCAGCTCCTCAGCGCCTGTCTCTCAGAGTCCAAGTTTTAATTTGAAGTGTGGTGTCTGACCCAACTGAAATGGAATCCAGGGAGGTCGAATCCTATTAAGTCACCAGACCATAAAGCAAAAAGGTATAAAGTTGACAAATCGCTTCTCCCAGTGGCAGCAGCTGTGAGGAACTCAGCAAAGCCGGACTCTGACCCAGGAAAGGGCTAGCAGACGGTCCCTCTTTCTTCCCCTGGGGACTGCCACTCACTCTACTTCCTGGATGAAAGGGTTTGTGTGTTTAACAGGCTACTGTTTAATATATTTGTCTGTATTTTCTTCACAACTCAAATAGGGCCTGGGTGTGTCATAATGCCACCCTAGGTCTGTGAATACCAAGTGAATAACTACCATAGAAAAAGACTTTCTACGGGCGATACACCAATTTAACCCTTGGCAAGTCCCAACATGCTGGACTTAATTTCCTAGATAGCCTGGAAGCTGTTAACACTGTTAATCACGTGTCTCTGAAAGATGGCCTCTTGACTACACTGCAGAGTGTACTGTTTTTCTCTCTTCATGAGCTGTCAATCATCATGACAGTTTCCAGGAAGAGGTGTAGGAAAACAGCCAAACCTATCTATTTTTCCCATAGAATCTTCAAGGCATCTTCCATGCAGCCATACAAGGCCAGTATTATGGTCCCTTTTGTTTAAAAAAAATGTTTATCACACATAGTTATTAGTCCAAGGTCAGTAGTAGCAGTAGTGCCAGCTCCATTTGGGACACACAGTTCAGTCTTGCTGAATACAGAATGCTTTAGTCTATGTATGACATGCTTTTCTTTACTATCTCCAAGCCCCTCCTTTATCCCCGGGTTGCTTCCCCGAACTATAAGAAGCTGCGTATCCTCCATCCCAGAAGGGCTTTCCTTGTTCTCACAATGGAATAATCTGTTCTGTTCCAAGCCTTCGCAATGGAGTTTGCCACTTTTCAGAAACACGCTAAGAAGTTTGCATGCAAAGCAAAGCTCTGTAAACCCTTTATCCACAGGCTTTAATACTTGGCTTCAACACCTGCCCTTTCGCCCAGAGCGTTCTTGCTCGTTGCTCTACTGAAAATCACTGCCCTCTGCTATTACCACCACATAGGGACCAAAATTGAGAATTTTGAATAAAAGCTATGCTGCTGGTACCCAACACAAGGTATTTGTCTAGAGCACTTGTTCTTTCTGACCAAAGGACTCTTGGTCTTTGCTTCACTGCAAATACTGTTCCCA